>CM074301.1:3357500-3615000 GCA_037194245.1 Opsariichthys bidens | reverse complement strand
AATAAAGCAGAAAATAGCTAAGGGAATGTTGGTTTATGGCAGATGGCGATCTCAAGAATGATGGTGGTCTGCTGCCTGTCAGGTTGAATAGTCCTATAACATTCACAATAATTCACCGTTTCGCGTGGTTGGGGAGAGCTCTTCTCTGCGGGCATGAACAGCTCCGGGCCCCGTGATACACAGGCCCAGTGCCCACCCAGCTTGACATTTGATGTGTTCCTTCTTTTACTCACCCTTTCGCAGGCCCTAGGTCAGCCACTGCTCTCGGATACTCAACGTCAACCTCAACAGAGCCCAACAGTGTGATGCTTGTCAAAAAATGTGCATGAAGACTGAAGAGTCAGTGAGGGAGGATGATGTTGACCATGACCCGGTGAACATGCATAATCTCCCAGTAGTTCACCTAACAGCTTATATGTATTTTAAAACCATTGTTCTGGCTGTTTAGAATTGCTGATAAAAAATGGTTGGGATGGCACTGATTGTTTTGAACTGACAGTCTCCAAAGTGTCCTAAAACACAAAAATACTATATTGCGAAGTGCTTATTATGCTTCAGATGTAAAGATGTTGAGTCATTCCATTGTGAATTAAAGCAGAATCCCAGTTTCACTCTTTAGAAGTCGTCAGCCATGATCGTCTTGCATAATATTTCCAATTAGCAACTTTGAAGAGTGAGGGAAAGTATTAATTAAGGAGGTTATGAATGGGTTCAGTGGGCATAACACATACTGAGTAGACCTGTCAAACCCAACATTGCACTTTATACACTCCAGAGCTTCACTGAGAAGCTTTTTAAAAGATTTTTAAAAAAAAAAAAACAGAAATGATAGTTTTTTACGAGTTCGTTTTTGTTTGTTTGTTTCAGCTGTTTCATTTTAACAGCTTCGTTTCATCCATTTCAACATCTTTTCTGCTTGATTTTAGAAGATTTCAATTTTCTTCATCAAGAATGAAAGTCAAAGTTATTGAAGACGTGCAAATGCACAGGTTGTAACAATGATACCACTTTGATTTTAGTTAGAAATTTAAGGCAACAATTAATTAACAATTAACCTTTCACTTTTTATACTAATTCTTTTTTGCAAATATTTTTGAAAAGATTCAATAACAACATCTTTTAATACAAAAAGTGGCCCAATACACTTGTTTTTTTTTTTTAAACGAAGGTTCTTTATAAGCATCTATGGTTCAAAAAAAAACTTTTAACATACATAAAACTTTCTTTCAAATTTTTTAAAATGTTCTTCACACTAATAATAATAATAATAATAATAAAAAAAAAAAGTTAAAAACTGTTCACTGAAAGGTTCTTTGCGGAACCAAAAAATGGTTCTTCTATGACATTGCTGCTACAACCCCCTTTCAGAACCTTAAAACAACCCACAACTTAAATATTTATAATAGCCCAATCACAAACACAGGATACATAGATAATCTGACTCTGTGAGAGGGAATAGTCTGAGGATCATAGCACTTCTCCTCCACAGGGTGGAGCACAAGATTTTCGTCTGACTTTCAAGGCATTCCACCTGGATGCTGATATTTCTAACGTACACGTCCATTTATTTCCTGATATTAAGCTATATTATATCAACTTCAAATGCATAACAGGTCAACTAACCCTGTTTGCAAAACTGTATGTTATTTGCATTACTGTGAAAAATAGTACATATGTCGCCCCCCCAAAATAAATAATAATAAAAATGTAAAAAAATATATGGTTGTGCAAATATATATTGCAAACAAACTCTTAAATCCAATGTTCTGTCCCTGCCTGAGTTTTATGTCCAAAAACTTACGTTCCTGAATTATTACTGTACTTGAAAAGAAGGGACGGGCGTGAAGCGCCCTCTAAAAAGGATGAAGGAGCAATGCTTTTCTCCACTCTTATTGGGTGCGCGCTTCACTCCTTCTCAAGACCGCTGAAGGAGCAGCCACACAGATTACACCCAACTATGGATTTAACAGGTAACATAATGGCAGCATGAAGTGGGAAATCAGGCAAAAGATAATAGAAATAGATTTTAAATTTTATGGCGCTGTTGATGTTTTTATTGTTTGTTTTTTTTAATAATTATTATTTCATCGGAAAGGCATGTAATGGTTATACGAGTGATCTTTACTACATTGGAAAAAAAGATTTGTATTATTATTTGTTAATATGTGTTAAGTGAGCTAAACGCGGGTTGACCTTGTATTTTTAGTCGAGATTAGATGTTGCGTATCGTTGCGCAACTTAATCCTGATATCCATTTGTGATGTTTAGATATTTACTGAGAAATCATTATTCGTACACTATCATTACTTTTTGTTCTGATTTGTTTGTTTTTTATCATTCAGGAAACATTGTGCAAATACTGTGAGCACCTCAAGCTGATGCGCAGAGACGAAAGGAAGAGGAGTGTGTGACGGTGAGTTACAGAGAGAGAGAGAGAGTAAGTGAGAGAGAGAGAGAGAGAGAAAGAGAGAGAGAGGTTAGTTTGGACCAGGTGATAGAGCCACATCAAACCTCCAAGGGGCTGCTGGTTAGATCAGTTTGCACAGGATTCTTGTTCCGATCATGGTGCCAGCAGCCTGTCCCGGACCCATTGCCATGCTGGCTCTCGCCTTTCTCCTGGGATGTGGCATAGGGCTCTGTTTGGGCCAGAATGACACGGAGCCCATCGTTCTTGAGGGAAAGTGTCTGGTGGTGTGCGACTCCAACCCCTCTTCTGACGGAGGAGTCACCTCTTCGCTTGGGATATCTGTGCGCTCCGGCAGCGCCAAAGTGGCTTTTTCGGCCGTCAGAGGGACGAACCACGAACCTTCTGAGATGAGCAACACATCCACGACCATCTATTTTGACCAGGTCAGGTGTCCCGTTGGTGACTTTGTAATCACATGAAACTGCATATGTAGGGCTGTGCTCGGGAATTTCAGCCAGAAACTTCACGAAGTGACAAATGTTTCTGTTATATTGGATGATGTACGGTTTTAATCAATTCAGTTGCGTAAATCTTCCTTTGTAATTCCCCTTTCTCCCATTTAATTAAATGTATGGAATGTTGGTCAGATGTGAGTACAATGGCTAATAGTCGCCATTCAACAAATTGCAAAAAAAAAAAAAAAATGGAAGAAAGAAAGAAAAATAAAAACACACTCACACACACAACAACGCCCGTAGCCTACGGTCAAAAATGTTAAACTTAACCCCATAGATTACCAGCAAGCGCACTCTGATTAGATGAACAATAACTGACCCGCCGTCATTAAAATAGACTTGTAGTAGCCTAATTAAAACTGACCCGACATGTTGGCGTTTGCGATGCGCTTATGGCAAGCCGTTTTAACAAGTACAGAATATAATAAGAAATAGATGATAAATGTATTTGAAGCCATTAGGAATGATACTAGTGTCTCATAAATAAGTTTAAACACTTACAAAAATACAACTGGAACTGATACTGGTAGCTGACTAGTTACAAATAACCAAATAATAAGTAATAGTAACCTACCAAATGAATACTTGTAAAACTGAAATAGTGACCAGCAACAATTGCCATATACACTGTTGAAAATGATTGATATCTGGACCACGGAGGGGGTGGGGGTGGAGGTATTTTGTTGCCAGAAACCATGAAATGTTATTTTTCACTATTGAAATGCTAATGGAACTAGAAAAGAAACGACTCGTTATTGAATTATTTACTAGTAATAATAAACAAGCAAAAAAAAAAAAAAAAAAAAAAAAAACATTTGTTAGCTCGTTCGAGATGAATAAATGTTAAGACAGCTTGCCACACTGCGCTCGGAGCTCCGCATGTGTCAGTGTAAAATTTGCAGAGCTAAAAGTAAATGAGATATGCAGATTCCCATATTTTCATTTGCAAGTGGATTTGTAACGCGTCGTGTTACATTTGTTTCAGGTCTTAGTAAACATTGGCAATCACTTCGACCTAAAAGCGAGTGTGTTTACCGCGCCACGGAGAGGAATTTACAGTTTCAGCTTTCATGTGGTCAAGGTCTACAACAGACAAACCATACAGGTGAGCAGAGCAGCGTTTTCTTTTGCACAAATTCCGATTGCGGTCACCGCTCATACTGAGCGTTATTCATAAACTCTCGTGGAAAGCCGATTCTCTGCTTTCAAAGGACTAAAGTGCGCTGTGTTCTGTTATTCAGGTTAACCTGATGCAGAACGAGTACCCGGTCATATCTGCTTTCGCTGGGGATCAGGATGTCACGCGGGAGGCGGCGAGTAACGGAGTTCTACTGATGGTGGAGCGCGAGGATCGAGTCCATCTCAAGTTGGAACGAGGGAATCTAATGGGCGGATGGAAATACTCCACGTTCTCTGGATTTTTAGTCTTTCCTCTATAACTGACTCGCAAGCGTGTTCCTGCGACTGATATTTTCAAGAGACCGAGGGAAAATGAGTACCAGTTCTTTGAACAAAACTGCATATGGACGCGTCCGCAGGGAGTTCCCGCCTTTTTTGGCCGAAGCGATTTCCAGTCGCGATTGTTCTTGGATTTTATCGATGGGAAACCATTCGCAACTGACAATTACCTGGACCACTATATAAATGAGAAGATATTTAAGACGAAGACGAACTTCAAATCCCGAACTAGGTGTATTTATCAGTGCTTTATTTTGTGTTTGTATAGCCTTAATGATTCGGCTTCCGTCCAGTGAGGTGTGTGGTGTGGAGCTGCGGAAGTGCTTTATGGACCCAAAGCATTTTTGCACGAATGGAAGATTCCTGTTTTGTGCTGTCAATGATGTGTCGTTTGGATGCTGAACATACTAAAAAATATGCCAAATGTAGGCCACCTGCTATACAGTGATTATTAATGAGAAGAAGAAAAAAAAATCATATATCAGCCAATGGAGACGTCTTAAAACTTTTTGCTAGACATCTATCTAATTTATAAAATACATATTTACATTATGGTGTGTTCTACATTCCGGATAATACGTAGCTTTGATTGATTTAGTGTTCAGTGACAATGCTCACAGATGTAAGTTGTGGAAAAAGAAAAGTCCCTATATAATGTTCCGCCTAATAAAATATTGTATTGTACACATATTTACTCAATCTTTTTATTATTATGAATAACATTGATTAGTTTTTTAATGAATGATACAATTCGTATTAATGAATCGCGCATGCGCACAAGGCTTTGCTTGACTACGATGAAAATAGTTTTACAATAAAACTCTGTCCATGGTGCTGAAGCAACACTCGGACTGCAGAAATCTTCTCAAGACTGAATGATAAATAATTGTGTATGCTGCTCTAAATACATTAATAATGTTTTTGCAACCTTTAATCATTGTCTGCTCAGAAATCCTTTAGCATAAAACCCAAAATATTTTCCTAAAGCCTCCCGATTACTGATGATAAATGATACAGACATGAATGGAAGGACTGGAGCAAGGAGCAAGGTGATGTTAAATTACCCTTGGCTTCCACCACTGCTGGCCTGTAGAAACACACACACACACACACACACACACACACACGAACAAACATTTATAATCATACATTTATATATAAACACTCTCTGTCTGTGACTGTCTCGTACGCACTTTTATTCTTTTTAGATTTTTCCATCTTTCTCAATTTGTCTTGCTCTCTTCTACATACACATATGCACATGCATGCACACGGACATCTGCAAGTACACACACACACATACACATGTGGTGTCAAAACATTCGCTGGTCTACTATTCTTCATCAGAAATTCTGTTTATTCATAAAGAGAAGCTGGTGCGCAAATGTAGGTTAAAATTCATGCATGCAAATGAAGGTCTCCAGCTCCGTTCTCAACAGACTAAAGATACAGAATGTCTGTGGTCTTAAAGCTCTAAACAACATAAGCATTTTAAAAGCGTAAGAATTTGCAAGGCCCGGCTCGAATGCTTTAAGGCAAGTCGCTTAATTTCAAGTGTGCTGAACTGTACGTGCACATGTGTACTGGACTGTGTCATGAAGGGTAATTTGAGGTGTCAGTATTGTAATAACGCCTGTCATAAGCCATAAGTGTACTGAAGAGTAGGAAGGGTGACTGTGTCTCTTTCAGTTCACTTAGTATTAAACCCGGTACAGAGACAGTGTATAGGTGAATATAATAAAAATGATATTATAATTGATTTAAAAATGAATGATTCATTAATGTTTACCTTTGTCAAACATTGACAGTTAAAAGAAAAGCAGGTAAAGTTCAATGAAATGTATATTCCTCACTAAATATATATACACAGTGTATATACATGATGCATATATATATATATATATATATATATATATATATATATATATGAAGTATGCAATGCATCGTCACTGAATTAAATCTAATAAATTAAATTAGGCCCCTTATATGCACATTCGTATGCTTTGATAATCAACAGTTTCCCTCAGTGCTATTTAATTATTCATATACATAATTTATAGTGTGGTTGTCATGGTGTTATTTATGATAGCAATATAAGGTCCTAACCTGCCTAATCACGAAAGACAGCTGATGACTTCATATAGCTCTGATCTCTGCACTGCTATTGGTTCTCAGAGAGTGCATAATGTCACCAGTAGATATTATTGGCAGGCCTCATTATGCTGTATTGGTTTCAAATGTAAAGAACAATGAGGGCACCGGAGATAGTCCTCTACTGTTGAAATTGATTGTAGGATGAGCAGCCTGTTGTTTGACATAGACATATACACAGCACATTAAATAAGTTAGATCATAAAACACCCGGCGCGGTAAATTAGTGTACTCACAGACATTTTTATGCATGCACAGATGGCCAAACACTGTGTATTTTTAATTATGAGGGGGGAAAACAGCAGCACCTTAAAATACTTTCTGAATTTTTGTGGTTTTCAGTTTATAGACCCAAAACAGAGTTTTCTCCAGAAAGACAATGCTCATTAACTTCCAATGTGGGCTGATTTCAGAGCTCCAGTTTCATACAGTAGACCCAGCAGGATCATCCACCTCCCAGTTATCTCTCAGCAAGACTCACACTGAGCCATTTACAGAAGGTCCTGGAACCACATAGTTGTAAAGGATATTATCAGCTGGTTTTAGGGGTTTAGAGTCGACATGAACGGAAGTTGTAATAGTCTTTTCTTCCCTATAGTGACGTGTATCCAAGTGAAACTGCTTTTTGATTTGATTTGAATTGATTTTGTCCATTGGGAATTGATTGGATCGTTGGATGATGCCAATTGCAATGTCATGTGAGTGACAGGTTTTCCGCCCTCACAGCAGTAAACACGTCATAAGAGAAAAGATGTCACTGTAAGAGGGAGAGGAAGTTGTTTTTGAAGTTTTAAAATAATCATGTCAGTGGATAAATCATATATAATAAAAACAAATGAAACACACTGTGAAAAGTTTATTTAAAAAAAATTTAATTAATAACTATATAGCGTTTATTTATTTCTTTTTAAGTTACTTACTTCCTAAATTCAATCAATTCACAACTTTCAGGAATACAAGTTTATCTTTTACTGTATACTCTGATTTATTCTGTCGAAACCACAAGCAGGTGAGTTAATTTTGTGCTTCAGTCCCATTCACCTTCTTCCCAGCATGCATCAGGGTTCCACCGTTTGACCGTTTGCCAGTTTTAGTTACACTGTTTTTTTTGTTGTTGTTGTTGTTGTTGTCATGTTTAGCATCTTGTCATGTGATCTCATACTAAAATTGATGAGAAATTTCAATGATGCCTCATCTTTCATGTATCAACTATTGAGGTCGGCATTTCAAGGTCTTCCGTAAGTCTTGTGAGTGTTTGTGTGATTTTATCAATAGTTTAGGAAAACAAACACTTTGCTCTTTTTGACGTACATTTAAAGAAAACATGAAATTAAATATTGCATGATTGGGAATTACTACACAATTTAAAACCATGTAAATAAAGGGAACAATCTGAATATACTGATCACTGCGACAGACAGACAGACTATAGATAGATAGATAGATGCAGAAATTCAACGCTGTTTACTAACCGTCACAAAAGGAAAATGCGCAGAAGAAAAACAGACGATCTTTGCATAGATATGTTTATGTGCATCTCAACCAGTGTTTCGGCTGCGGAAAGACATCAACAGCTTGAGAATAGTATCTCGCGTAGCATTATATTTACCTCAGGCAAGTCATTGAGTGTCCACAGCGTTTTAGTTCACCAGAGGGGAGCATTTCACTAAATATATGCACTATATTAGCTTATATGTTCATTATATTTATTTTACCTGTTAGTAATGTCTTAATATATGTTTAAATAAATTTGTCATGACAAGTTATGACGGTAAAGGTAAAATAATTTTATAATTAGATTTAGAAGTTTATGTGCAATTTACATTTTTTGAGTGTAATTTATAATATCTAGAAATTTAATTGGAACCTTTACTATAATGTGGAAGACAGGGCTCCCTGTATATAATTTACAGCATTAGCTGAGATAGATTCTTTTTTATCCTTAAGAAATTGTTGATTACAATTGAAAGAGAGGACACAATTTCAAAAAGAAGAAAAAAGAAGCAATTTTACTGCTGTACTGAACCGTGACTTGTTTGTGTACCAGTACACCCCTGGTATATCAATTAAAAAAGCCTAGCCTAAATAATTACCGATACAAATGAAATTGATTTAAATAATATTTATAAAACATAATTTTGCTCTCACTGCATAACACCATTGCAATACAAATGATCAAATTAAGAACCTCAAATAATAATTTGGAAAATTCTTTCACTTTCATACCAAAACTTTATATTCTTATGTTCCTTCTGCGGTTGTGTACCATTAGCAGGCTCTCAATTTAGAGGCTCATAACTGCATCTCAAGAGTCCAGAGGAAGGTAATCTAGCTCAGGAAATGGCTCAAACCAATATACTCCCTCTGAGATTGGCCTGAACAATCAAAATAGCGAACAGCATTGTGCACAGCTTTTGAGCTCTGATAAGAGGCCTTCATCTTGAGGAAATGTCCACCTTGACTTTCCAGAGGGAGATACAGAGATCACTTTCTCTACTTGAGACATAGAGGAAACAAAACCAAACAAACTCAAATGTCATTACTCTTGATGCAACAATGAATAATAATCCACTCCACATGAGCAATTGTTAAATTAAAAAGCATAAATGATTGTGTGGCTTTTTCAAAACATCCATTTAATGGCGTCTGTTTAACAAACGCCTCATATCAATTCATTCACACCAATTACCAGGTTACCAAGACAAACACATTGAACACTTGCATTTTACAGCCATTCCTAATGGATTTATCTACCTGTTTAATGCAGATTTCCTTGTTAAATGGCTGTCCTTAATTTTCAAAGCTCACTTTAATTGTCTCTTGCCTTTGCATAAGGGATACGGTGATATTAACACCGGTGCCATACTTTTCATATAGATTAAAGCTTTGCTCCAGGGAAATGGCACCTCGAATGAAGATGTTTCATCCTCAGGCTCCAACATTTATATTCATATGCGTGCTCATTTTAACTCACTCTTCGTCTGAGCATGATATTTTTGCATGTTTCCTCTTGAATGTGCACTAGCACTACTGTATGGCATTTCATAGTTAAAGATGAAGGAGATGACGGGAAGGACAAATCAAGAAAACTATACTAAAAAAAGGCAGCGCATCATGCAGCAGCTACTTAGTAAACAACAACTTCAAAACAAACAGCAGCTCATGAGGAAACGCAGTCAGGAGATTCTGTGTCCAGATGATCCCTACAAAGGAGTTTTTTTTTTTTTTTAAATACACAAAACATAAGAAAATGATCCCGCTTCTGCATCCACAGTTGCCTATGCTCAGTGAGCAAACGTGAATGTGAGTGCACATGCATTGCATTTCACATAAATTGTGGCGTTCATATTTAGGCTATATTTCATTTTGAAAAAAGAAAAGAAAAGCATGATTGGGAAAATCAGAAGTATCAATGTTTATATTCAGTTTGCTGGGAATGCAGGGACTTACAGAGAATATACTCTCAGAACCACACTGACTGTGGTCAGCAGTTTTCCAAATCTCATATGAGAAATATAAATGGTATGATTACAAACATTATTTTTCAAATAAAGTCTATATAAACACTCAATCATTTGTTAGATGTTAGGCCACATTAAATGGTAAATTACAAATTTACAGTAGGTGTTTTATTAGATGCTGTCTCTGGAATACTTGATTCTGTATATAATCATAATATTTGCATTGTCTATGGCAATGCTGTATATTAGAGCTCTGAGTAATTGAAACTGCCGCTACTTTCTTGCCTCTCATACCAGTCTCTATATCTAATTTGAAAGAAACACAATGGGTGAAATATTGTTTCATTTATCAATTTGCATTTCCTTCAGCCTGAGGCTTAATCATTTCAGTATTGTGTGAAACGGCCTTTATGTTTGTCAAAAAATAACTTTTGTTTGCTTTATTTTCGATATAACAAACAAGCAAGCCCAGCCCAGGTGAGATAAAGTAATGTAACGCATTACTTTCCATAAAAAGTAACTAACACAACTAGTTACTTTTTAGGGAGTAACGCGATGTTGTAATACATTACTTTTAAAAGTAACTTTCCTCAACAGTAAGTGGACCTGTAAGAAGACTTCAGTAGTAACAGAGTGTAACTGTGTCAGCCCACTTGGTCAGTGGCCATGAACCAAAGCAACCGGCTATGAGGTTCGCAACATTACAAACTATTTGAAGCCAAAATGTATTTGAAAATTAGACAAAAAACCTGTATGTAACGAGAGAATGAAATACAATCCCATGAAGTACTGCAAATGACCAATTAAAAAAGGAGAAATTTAAAGTTGTTGATCATGTATTGACAATATATTTTAATTTATTGCAAAGTAGGCAGATGTATTTTAAAAAGTAGTGCGACAGCATCAGGAGGATGGCTCAAATACGTCATTCGCAGAGCTTCATGTGATTTTTTGGCATGAAACATTGGTAATGTAGATGTTTGCCAGGCTGTTAAAATAATGCAAACAGATGGCTTCAGCAATAGAATATACCATTGATTAACAGCTCACAATACACTGAAGAAAAAAAAAAAGAAAATATTTTGTCAGGTCAACATTTTAACAAATGTACTTGATGTGGTAACATCTAAAATACCTGGTTTTGTTGAAATTAAATGAATCATTTAAGATTATAGATTTTGTTGAAATTAAATTATTTAAGATTACTGATCATAATTGAATTCAACACACATGAAAAAAAAAAAACAAGGTTTTACTGAAGCAACTCTCAGTAGATATAACCGGATTTCTCCAGTACGGTAAAATTACTTAAGTTTACTTAAAATAATCTTTTTTGTTTTTTATTATGGAAGTCATTTTCCACCTGGATGTAAAAGGATGTAAAAAAAAAAAAAAAAAAAAAAAAAAAGCATTAATCTTAATTTAATTGGAGACATTTTTACGCAATTTAATTTAGTTTGTCAAAATAAATCACATTAGCTGGGTCAACATAACTTAGTTGTGTTACGTGACGTGACGCTTCCAGGAACGCACGAAGACAAAGACTGAACAGAATCTCTTTTAATAAGAAAACCGGGAATACAAGGAACTGCAAACACGTCTACACATGAACGAGAACGGACAAAGAGTGAAGGAAACACAAGGGTATAAATAGAGACACTAATGACAAGGACACAGGTGAAAGACATAACTGAAAATGACGAACAGCTGACGATAGTGAACAAATGAAGACAGGGAAGGAAAACTGGGTCACATGAGGATCACAAGACAGGGCAGACAGACAGACAAGTTGGTTTACATCAAATTAATTTACTCTAGTATGTGGACCTTAACTTCATTATACAAGTCATTCTATATTTTTTATGTTGGTCCAACTTAACTTTTTAATGAGGACACAAAATGGTAACCACAAAATTCAATAATAGAAACTCTTCAAATGTCCAACATTAACATAAACAATCAAAATCATTCCCTTTACTGAAAAACACATAAAATAACACTTAATCCCCAAAATTACTCTCTTAACGCAGTCACTTGTAATGCATGCTGGGAACTACCGATCCTAGTTAGTTGTGTCAACAAAAATTATTCATGTGGTTTTAACACAAATGAATTAAGTAAACTTCATATTTAAATATATTAGGTGGATTGAAGACAATTAAATGTTAAATAGTGTTATATAAACACATCAAGCCAAGGCACTCGATAATTTCAGAAAAAATAAAAAGCCTTCATTCAATCACGGTTTAGGCATTTAAAAATAACCACACACTGACAGGCTACTGCTAATAGGTCTGCAGGGTGTGAACAACAAACACACTCGGTGTCCTTTTACAAAGCAATCAATTGGTCGTGTGACAGTCACCTGATTACGTAGTATTGAATAATCAAAAGAGAGAAAATTTGGATGATTAACAATATAAAGAGAACATATCACACCAAAATATAATTAAACCAAACACATGTGTTAGGGTTAAATTGTTTTACTTTAATTAATTCAACTGAACAAGAGGCAATTTTTTTTTCTTCTGTTTTTGAGTGTATATTTCTTTTATAATGTCAACCGTGGTTTCCACTTTGATGCAACATATAATGTGTTTAATCAAATCTCAATTTCTCATTGAAGCAAAATTTGCCGATCATCAAGGAACTGCCCATAGACGTTTACACTAGACGTCGCCTTGGGGTTCTCAGCATGCGTCAGAACCGTCGCCATCTTGGAACTGGGCTCTTGTCACAGGAAGCGGCTCGGTAACGCTGCTGTCTCCGCCTGTACTTTGAATTCATGGACGATGCCGGACTTTTGTGCTGCGTATGGGTGTTCAAACGAAAGAAATCTAAAAACCAGACAGCAAGGCATTGCATTTCACAAGTGAGAATGTGTTTGATGATATTGAATGTTACGAAATGATATGATTCTGGTTACGTTGGTTTGTTTCAGTCCTTGGTTGACAACCGCAGCTAATCCATGCTAGTTACCCATCAGTTTTTGACAGTTTGGAAAATCAACAATGAACAGAATGTATTTATATCAATGCAATATGATCGTAAGATATTGTAAATGTGGACAGTTGATTTGGTATTTATTCAATAGATTCTCCGACTGGCGCTGTATGGCCGAGTTCAGTCTATTTCCAGCTAGCATGCTACGCTAACTTCAGTAAGCATTCTTAGCTCAATTAAGTTAAAACAGTATTCCATTGTTTTATGCTACATAAACCTAATTGAATTAGGTTACAGCGACAAAATTACATTTTATAGGTAGAATCAGACCCTTACAGCAACAACTGCATCTGCTTTTTGCAGTGATCTGTCTTTAAACGGTTTATGAGTTATCATTAGAAATAAATTTCCCTATTGAGAAAATGAAGGGTATCTTTTCTCACCCGACTCTTGCACTCTTACTATAATATTGCTGCAGTGTCCATCTTGTTGCTTGGCCAGCTGTTTTGTAAGATAATATTGCATCCACATTCGCATGCAATTATGTGGACTAAAATTTACAGCATGTCACCAATATTTGCCTAAAATTAGAGCTTCAGCATTTGACATTTTAAAAGTGTGAGGGTTTGAATGTTTGAAAGTGAAGAATTTAGGATAAAAAAATTTATTGGTTGATCTTTTTAGTCTGGATTTCAACATATATATATATATATATATATATATATATATATATATATATATACATACATACAGTATGGCCAAAAGTGATGTATGGCCTAGGAAAATTATCATCTTGACATTTATTAGTAAATGTTTTACATCTAAGGTTATTGCTGAAAGTATTGAAATTCATTTGAGATGGAATAAAGATTGTGAAAACTATCTGATTTGAAATATAAGACATGTGAGATGCTGTTCCTAATTAGCTCAGTGGTGTGCTGACTAGAAGAGGAGATTTTATGTGTGCAGAGAATATATTAATGCTAAAGACATCAACCTCCTCCAACGGCAACAAACCATCACCTTCACATAAGACCCAATTAAAGATTGTGTGATGCATCTCTTGGTTCTACACCATAAGAGAAATGCTGAAAGGGAAGGAAGGGCCGAACTCTATAGCCAGTGTGGGATCATAGTGGTCACTCTTGATAAATAGAGTCTTGTTCATTACATCATAGACCTGCAGATAAAAGGTTGAGTGGAAACATTAAATCAGGCCACGAGCCACTGAAGTCATTCTCGCCTGCAGCGAAAAGAAGGACTGTAAGGAGGGCTTCAGGCGTGTTTAAAGGCAAAAGAACAAAATAAAAATCTTCTGGGGAGAATTAAAGTTCAACTGCAATCAATTCAGCATAGAACACAGGTGAATGACTCGCATTTTCAGCACATGCGTCAGTCTACTCAGTTGTACCACATGTCATCCTGAAGGACAACACTATAACTCTCATTTGAGTAATCAAGCTTATTTTGCAATCATGGAAATTTGCATATATTCCCATTATTCAGTAATGCATTAAGTCCACTGGATTTTATGTCCTAACAAATCAGTGGTTGAATGTGAATAAGCATAAACCAGGTGTAGCCAGAGGCGATGTAATAATAGTAAGCCTATGCTGAGTCTGACTGCTCTTCAGGGCCTCAATGAACACTAATGAAACACCACTTCAAACATTAACACAAACCCTGCTGTAATAAGAGACTCGAACGCTCAACATTTTCAAGTTTTAGTGTTTGTAAGTCAAATGAGCCCAGTCTCTTCAAAGGAATATTACAGGGATATTATTGATTACCACAAAAAAAATATATATTTATATATATAAAAAAATATATATAATGTGTGTATACTTGTGTTTGTGTGTGTGTAATGTATATACAGTGGGTAAGACAAGTATTCAGACCCCCTTAAATTTTTCATTCTTTGTTATATATTTTAGCAGCCATTTACTAAAATCATTTAAGTTCTTCAGGCAGTTCCTTTGACCTCATGATTCTCATTTGCTCTGACATGCACTGTGAGCTGTAAGGTCTTATATAGACAGGTGTGTGGCTTTCCTAATCAAGTCCAATCAGTATAATCAAACACAGCTGGACTCAAATGAAGGTGTAGAACCATCTCAAGGATGATCAGAAGAAACGGACAGCACCTGAGTTAGATATAAGAGTGAAACAGGGTGTGAATACATAGGACCGTGTGATAACAGTTTTTCTATTTTAATAAATCCGCAAAAATGTCAAGAATTCTGTGTTTTTTTGTCAATATGGGGTGCTGTGTGTACATTAATGAGGAAAAAAAATGATTTTTAGCAAATGGCTGCAATATAACAAAGAGTGAAAAGTTTAAGGGGGTCTGAATACTTTCCGTACCCACTGTGTGTATATATATGTGCACAGTATATTATATTATATGCATAAAATTGTCCCTCATTTTCCCCTTATTTTATTAATATTATTATTTTAAGAAGCAAAGAAGCAACAAAAATTGGGGTAAAATATTTCCAATGTTTTAAAAATATTATAATATTAAAAGCAATGTTGTGCTGTTGTCATGGCAATTTTTCATAGGAAAGGTTAGTAAATGTATGTTCAAACTAAAATCATGGTAACATGCATATGATTATCATTTTGTGGCTATACTATTGAAAAGTGTTTTAATGTTTAGATTTTGGCATCTTTCACCTCCAATGTACACAGACTAACCACATTCGCTTCCATTGCAAGGATCTCACTGGAACCAATGCAGATTTTGCTTATTCTTCTTTTCTCTCGTTTTTTTTTTTTGTGCTAATCAACATTATGCAACAAGTGCTGTCAATTGCGATGAGCTGAAATATTAAATTCTAAATTACTACAGCCTACAAAATGGTGACTGGAATTCATTTGCCATGTTGAAGTTCACTGATCCAAATCTCGACCTTTGAATGAAGGTGCCGTGTCGTCAGCATTGGGTTGTTGGTATGGAAAGCAATGGAGTGGGGGGATGCATGAGTTGCTTGTCATGTATTAAAAATGAGAACTTTGCCTTCTGGCCATTTTTTTTTTTTTTTTGGTACTGGGTATCGTAACATTAGGTCTCTTTGCGCCTGCACTGTTGACTGTGAAACCAGAGGCCAATTATACAGTAGCTGTTTGTGTAACTTTCACCCAGTCCACTTAAAGATCCCCCACTTTCTCGACCAGAGGAGGAAAACAGTTTGACACATAATCACCACTGACAAGGCTAAATTGTACTTCAGCCCACCGTATTAGTTTTTAATTGCTATTGTGATTCACGTCAGCGAGAATAATTGGTGCGATCTGAAGCCATTTTAGGTGTGGTTTAATGATAATCTTCGATTACAGAGAGTAATGAGCTAACTGTCTTTCGGCAGCTCTGTTCACTATTTGTGAAGCCTACCATGTTTGCCTATTCAAAGTCTGCACCACACACATCTTGGCCCAGTTCTTGGGAGCTTCCCATCTGGTTTGACAATCTGTTTTGATGGAATTCAGTTGTTTTTGTTCCGCTCTCATCTTAGCAGTGCGCCACTGCTTGATGTTTCAGAGTTTCCTACTTTAAAGCACGGCATAAAACTTAGGCGAGATCACAGTTCTGAATATCAATAGATCAGTACCATGTCTGAAAGAATGTGGCCTTCTGTGTTCAATGAAGATTTACAACAAAAGAGGAAATTTTGAATCAGTTCATTTATTATTTTAAAGTGATTTAATTATGAAATACTGGGCATGAAATCAAATTTGACCGTAATTACTTTCTTAATTCACATTTACTTGTCTTATTGTGCATCATTTGTTAGTGCAGTTCCAAAAAAAAATTATCTTTGCACTCCAAAACAAAAAAAAAAGAAAGAAAAAAAAAGACTCTTTTATAATTTTTCTATTAGTAATTTTCAGGGGAATTCAGAATTGCACAAACCAAATTGCCACAAGTTAGTTACCTGTCTACTTTCTTTTAGTTATTTCAGTTATTTTGTGGTATGTCAGTAATCTGTGTTGAGACAGGGCTTGTTTTGTTTTGTTGATATACCGACCGATACATATCCTAAAGCAAAGAGCTCGAGCGATGCACTGTTGCTATGGTTACCGCCCCAGGCAAAAAATATCTTCTGCAAGTGTCTATTTAGTGTACTTAGATTCTGCATCTGAGTACTACATACTGCACTCAGATCCATGGACTTCTATCTAATTTTTGTGAGTTCTAAAAGATTGTCTGAAAATGCTGTTGAAAAGCATACATTCTCATTCAAAAGTTTGGGGTCAAAAATGTTTCAACGAAACAAGTCTCTTTTGCTCACCAAGGCTGATCAGAATTCAGTGAAAAATGTAATATTTTATTACATTTAAACTAACTGTTTTCTGTTTGAATATATTTTAAAATGTAATTTATTCCTGCTATGGTAAAGTTGAATTTTCAGCATCGTCACTCCAGTCATCAGCGTCACGTGATCCTTCAGAAATCATTCTAATATGCTGATTTGCTGCGCAAGAAACAATTATTATTATTAACAATGTTGCAAACTGCTTAATATTTTTTGTGGAAACTGTCACTTGTTGAATATAAAGTAAAAAAAAAAAAACAGTATTTATTTGAAATCTTCTGTAAAATTATGCATTTAAATCTCTTTACTGTCATTTATTATCAAATCAATGCACCCTTGCTAAAGAAAAGCATTAATTTCTTTCTTTATTTTATGTATACCCAAACATTTAAATGGTTATGTACTTTTATTTATCTAAAAAATAACCAAGAGAATGTCAAAAGGACGGTTCAATGTCCCATTCTACTGTAAAACATGATGTTTAGGTCATCCATTCAAAGCATTTGAAAAGCAAACCATGCAAAGCCCACTTAAGCCACTGACACGGTCATAAAGTGAGGACGCACTTCTGCCCAGGTCAGAATCCCTGGTATCCGTTTTGTGCAGGAAAGCTTGAGCAAACAATTTACCTAGTGTAAATGTAGCTCACAGAGCAAAGAGATGTTGGAGAAGTTCACCCCAACGCCCTCTGCGGAATAAGAGTGGCTGTCTGCATGGGTTCTGTCAGCAACTCCTGACACTCCCCTCAGATGTTCAATCCTCTCCTCCACCCACCCCCACGCAGATCTCCCCTGACGGAGCGGGCGGGTGAGAAGAGACAGAGGGTTGTTTTGCTCGAGCATTTTTGAATATTCTTTTGTGTTCGCTGTTTGCAACTCCCTCTTTTAAATCACAAAGCCGAAGACTTTTTTAAACGCAAAAGCTGGCGTGGTGGAGTATTTCTCCCCACTGAGAGAATGGCAGCATCCACTGGCTCTTTATGTTTCTGTCTCTCTCAACGATTGTTTTAACTTCGCTTTTTTTCCCCGTCGTTTTTTTCCCTCCCTGTTTTTTTTTTTTTTTTTTTTTTTTCGGAGCGCAACTCTTTTTCTTTCTGACTTCACTTCAGAGAAGTTTAGGGAAAGTGGGGAGATTTTTCTCAGCGCTTTCATCTGCCTGCAAAGTGAACAGGAGAGAGCATGTGTTGAAGCAATTTCCAGTTCCTCGGTGTTTCGCTTCACTAGCGTCTATGCAACCTCCCAGAGTCCCTGCCTGTCACTACGTTCGCTGCCCTGCATGTACCCCGCCATCCCCATGCATTTAACTTTCTAGCGTTTTCAAACCGGAAGATCTCGCAACACAAGTTAAGACAGATTAGTTTCCGTAAACCGATACCAGCAGCCCCGTTCAAACATTTACAAATTTTGAAGCTGTTCTTTATTCTTTTTGTCACTCCAGGAGTGTCCCAGGTGTTCCATTTCACCAGTAATTGAATAATGTAAAAAGGACAAGAAAGACAGGCCTCATCGTTGCTCCAAGCAGCCTCAGGCAGCTGCTATTTTATAGCTATTACCATTCTTTTTAATATGGAATTTAATCCGTATCCCCCTCTGCGTTTGCCTCCTTTCTCCCAACAACTGTCCCTCGTGGATCAAATCAGTAGAATATAAGAACACGCAAACATTCCAAATTGGCTTCAAGGAGTGCTAAAATCAATCTGTGCTGAAAATTGCAGGCAGTGATGCCTTGGGATATTTGGAAAAGGAAGAAACCAAGGCTGCGTGTGGTTATGTGAGACGTCGCGGCGCTAACCAAATGACTGACAACAGTCAAAATGTAGGTACGAGCAAACTCTTGCTTGGGGCTAAGAAATCAATTTGCGCATGTTGCATGTTCGGGCGACTGCCTTAAATCAATCATCTGCATAACATCCACAAGTGCTGTTTAAGAAATAAGCATGTATTAATGCTACGTAGAATGGCATGGCTCCGTCCATTCCATACTAGTTTTAGAGCATATTCCCCCCAGGTGAGAAAACGGTATTGCTGATTCATGTAGCTAAACTTTTGTTGTTGTTGTTCATTCTTATGGAGATATTAAAAACCCAAATTAAAAACAAAAATCTTCAGTTTTATTGTATGGACACATTTTATTTTTGCAAAATATCTTTTGAGTCATACAAGTTTGGAATGACATAAATAAATAATGGAGTTTTTATTTTTAGGTGAACTACTCTTCAATGTCTCTCTCTCTTTCTTTATCCCTCCCTCAACATATTCTTCAGGCATGTGTCATTAGTCAGCCTTGACTTGAAATTGTTAGCGCGCAGCAGTGTGCCGACTATTGCTAGCATCTACTACATTGAACATTATGTAGTAGATGCTATATGTTTCTCACTGGACACGGAAATGACCATGACTATATAGCTCTATTTTCTACATTGTCAAGCTGATTGTTTCAAATACATGAATTTACAATAACACAAGAACATGGATTTTATATTGGAAGGTCATGCCCCCAAAATGGACTTGGATGTCTGGCACAGCAAGAAAAAACAATACTAATATAGTTTTATTTTCAGCAAGGCTGTAGTTATATATGTATTATGTAGTTATATGTGTGTGTATATATATATATATACATACACACACATACACACACACACTATAACACAAACCACATGATCAATTTCTATTTTCAAATCAGTTAAATGATTGTTAAGCGGCATAAATTAGGTCAAATGGAACTGGGAACATTTCCCATTGCATCTGATGTACTTATTACATAAGGAGAACGACATCTACACTAATATTAGTCTCTCTGTTTTTCCAGAGGTTACCGCAGTCAGCCAGATATGGAGGATCTGTGCCTAGACACTACCACATTGCAGCCCAGAAGTGTAAGCAGAGACCTAGTCTCCTAGACAATGTATACCTGTCTAAACAAAATGCGCACAAAATTTGGTAAACATGATACATGTTGGGGCTCCACTCGACTTTACTTTAAAATTTCGTTTCTATAGAAAAACCAGCTGAGAACCCCGGTGAGAGAGATCTTGAAAAGATCAGGGAATGTGTATTTTAAAGCATTTGGATATGCTCTGAAGTTTGTGACTCAGGTGCTCTTCTGTACTTGGTTAAGCAAACTGATGGGGCCTGGCAGGGCTGATCTGAGCAGAAGACAGCCACATCATTAGGGGGAGTTCAGAGGCTCCTTTGCCTCTGGGGAGGAGATGACAGCTCATCACAGCCTTGGGGTTACCTTTCTTTAAAAATATGTTAATCAAAAGGTGCATGGGAGAATTTTAATAAAATGAGATCAAATGCGTTCTTTTTTTTTTTTTAAATAATAATTGTCTTTCATGATTTAAAAGAAATACTCTGCACTGTCTAGAACTATATCTGACTAATCATCCTCGTCCAACAGAGAGACGGCCATGTGATGGAGAATAATTGGCTACACACTGTCCAGAAAGATTCACAGCTTTCATACGACTACACCTGCAACTGTGAACTGCCTGAACTTGTATATGACAACAGAATAAAAACTGGAGACCAAATCTTCTTTATATATTGCTGTCCATGGTTATTTATAAAGGATGGACTTTATAAATCGACGAAAACAGAGATGATTTGTGCCATTGAAGTACGGTGACATTCTTATAAAAACATGTCGCCAGGGTTCAATTGAAGTAATGCACCACTGATATTAGGGCGAAATGAAACTAAATGAAATGAGAAAAATGTATTAAAAAACAAACAAAAATATAAAAAAATTTTTTTTTTAATTCTTTATGGCCACTAATAAATTAGATGAAGTATATTAAATGAATAATACCCTGCAAATATTTTATATTGTAAAAGCATAGTTCTGTAATAACTGTAATAAAAATGAAGTGAACTACAGTGACACTATGATTAGTTGCAATAATGCACCATTGATATTAGGGCAGTCAAAATCAAATCAAATAATAAAATAAAACAAAGTAAATTAAAACAAATAATACAAAAATAAAATAAAAAATAAATAAAATACAATAAAATAAAAATAATATATGTTTTAAAATAAATAAAATCAAATGAAATAATAAATCAAATCAAATCAAATCAAATCAAACAAGAAAAATATAAATACAATAAAATAAAATATATACAATCATAATGAAATAAAAAAAAAAAAAAAAAAAATAAATAAAATAAAAAATAAAATAAAATAAAAAATAGAATATGGTCAAAATTAAAGTAGATACGGATTTTAAATGAACAATACCCTGAAAATATTGCATAATTCTAAGCAGCAATAATTGCATTAAAAATAAAAATCAAGGTAAAAATGATGCATAATGTGTTCCTCAAAAAAAATGTGCCTAGGGACCTATCTCACAAGACGACGCCAACCCCAGTCTTTTTCTTTCTTGCTGTCTTTCATTAAATCTCCTTTCTCTCTCATATTGCACATGTTCATCATAGGGTGCTGTATGCATAGAGAACCATCTTGAACTCCTTGTTTTGTTATGTGTTGAAACTATCGTGCAATGAAAGCACATTAGTACGTCTTAAAGGCAGAGACTGTGAGATCCAGACAGTCTGTACACAAGACTATTCACATGGGAGTCTTTGTCAATGCTAATTGGCCCACCAACCTCTGGCAGTGAAGCAGAACAACATTTTCTACACACAACACTTGTTAACTAGTAAATCCAGCTGAAAGATCTACTTTTTGAGCTACAGCATCTTGGGATGTATTTAACCTGTGATTGTACACCAGGAGAGAATTCTGAGATCAGTGACCGAGAGCAGAGCATCCCAGAGGCTTTCACATAGCTAGATTTTGCAGAAGAACAGATAATGCTGCTAGAGACTTTCTTCTCTTATATCTATGTCCATTTTATTTCCAGAAGTAATTAATCAACACATTGGCAGTGTCTCATATTTTCTGCAATTCAACAAATATAAATATGACAATATAAGACAAAGACAACAGGAAAGGAAATCTGTTTTTTTTTCCTCTCTTTTTTCTTCTTCATGACATAAAGCTTGGGTCATGATTAATGGCTTTAACACATTCAAATGCCATTTTGCTTCAGATAAATAAATGCACATTTTCCGAGCAAGAACATTTTCCTTGCAGATAGCAGTTAGGAACAAACACGAAACGCTGACCTTTTAAGAGAAATTGAATGGCCATTAACGCAGTGTGACTATAAAAATAGATATTTACTGCACACTGTCAAATGTATTTTTGTCTTTATATTGCATTTTTTCCTATTGCTATTGTCTTGTTCTTATTAAAATGCACTTAAAATCCCTTTGTAGTCTGCAGCACTCATTAACGAATACAATATCTATAGTTTTCCATAATTAGAACCCATGAGGGTTTTTTTTTTTTTTTTTTTTTTTTGCACTACAGCTTTAGTTTGTTTTGTTCAGCATTAAAGGAGCAATTTGTTTAATTTCTCAAGAGTTTAACTCTAGCTTACAACAACTGGCCAAAGACGAACTTCATTCATTTCCTTGAATGAACTGAAATATTAGTGTGTAATCTTTAGCAGTAGCTGTTGTCATTTAGTCTGAGATTTATTTCCTTTACAAAATTAAAATGTGCACTAGGGAGGCTAGATTAAATGGAACATTATTTGAAAATGAGTTACAGGTTCCCTCAAAGCACCACCAATAATTCTGCATTAGTCTCGGAAATATTAAATAAGGTCCTGAAATATTTATGAAAGACGGAGTTTGGAATAAAGAGACATTTTCTGGCAGTAAAGTACAGAAACAATCTAATGAAACATGCTATGCAACATTACATGATATTATGGCTGTCAAGAAAATAAAATAAAAAAATATTTAGTTCAAAAATCACATATAACAGTTTTTTTTAGGGAAAAAGCCCCAAAATAAATAAAATATAAAGATAATATTAGGGTAGGCGAAAACATTCATTTCCATTACATATTGCTATTTCCCAGGGTCTTGCGAAATCAGTGCTGGGTTTTGAAATACTTATAACGATGGAATTTGGTATAAAGAGACTTTTTGGGGGGCTGTAAAGTACTGTGATTATTATTATTAGGGTTTAAAATAAAATAAAAAATATTAATATAACAAAAAAAAAAATAAAAAAATAACACAATAAAATACAACACATATAATACAATTCAAATATTCACATATGTCCAAATGTGTCCAAAAAGTCCCAAAATAAAAATCATTTAAAGACAAGCATAGTTTAGAAGTCAATATTTAGATTGTTTTACTTCCATTCCCATTGATTTCCATTGTATCTCACTACTGTTCCAAGGTCAGTGCCATTTTTTAGATGCCATGTCAATGTAATACTACTTCAACGTTGAGTATATCAAGTTTCTATATCGAAACACAGTTTTGTTGTACAAACAGAAGAAGGTCGCAAAAAATTTTTATGTGGCGCACAAACTATTCACTTTAGTGCATTTTTTACATCAATTGTGTAAAAGTCTTCGGTCCTCCCATTACTAATAGAAAGACTGTCTCTCTCAGCGCTCATAGGCCCTTCCACAGAGAAAATCTTTCTGCTGCCAGGCCCATTCCCATGCAAGAGACTTGGCAGATCCGGCTCAAGGGAGCTCCTCTCTTTCTCTGCCAACATGCACTTGCTCCCTGGGCCCCATCCATGGAAACCTCATCCCTGCTCTCCTCTCCTCCATCCTCCATCTGTGGCCATCACTGTGGTCTCAGACCTGCAGTTAAGGCAAAGCCGTCTTTACTCTCCTTTCTGCTCACCGCTGTGATGTGCTCAAGGCTGAGACCCATAATGAGCCCCCATCCTACCGCCATCAAACCGCACGACGCTCTGAACGCACACTGCACCGCAGACACAGGAAGACAATAAAGCACAATTGACATGAACAGATGGTCTTTCTTATTGTGCCCTGAAATGCAAACAATGAATATCTTTACTGGCTGGGTTCATCATCCGGCCTTCCCTAGTTACGATCTGCTATCGGCAAACACCTGGTGCAGGAATTTAACAGAGACAAACAAAAGCAAAAGATTGAAGGTTATTGAATACATTGGTTCTTTGTTTTTGCCCATTTACCAGAATCAATTTGTGTTAGGAAATTCTGATTGAGTAATTTATCTTAAACTGATATTATGCAATTGAAGGGGACCTGTTACTCAATATTCACTTTTACATGGTGTTTGAATATAAATGTGTCGGTACAATGGTAAAAAAAACCCCACCTTGTCCTTTGTTATATTCCCAATAAATCATAGACAGTGTTTAAAAATGAGTCGTTTGCTTTTTTTTGTACATTGTGACATCACAATGTAACAGACCCCGCCCACAACTGGTGACTAAATCTGCCCTGAGTGAGCTACTCACAATCTGCCATTTAGTTGTTGCCAAATCTCTGAGGAACGAGCTCTAAAGGCTCCGCCCTTTTCTGGAAAGGGGGTTGGGGAGCAGCAGCAAACAGGGTGCTTTTGCTTCCACCCAAAAGGAGGCATTTTTAGCTGAAACTTGGACACACCAGAGACTTATATTCCATCTTGTGAAAGGGGGCATAACAGGTCCCCTTTAAAGATAGCTCACCCCAAAATTAACTAACTAAACAATTCCAGTTCCCACTGACATCCATTGTATGGACAAAATAATACATTGAAAGTCAATGGGAACCAGAATGTTTCAGAAGATTATCAGCATTCTTCAAAATATCTTTGTTTGTGTTCAGCATACTGGTTTGGAGTGACATTTTTGGATGGACTATCACTAAAATAATGTGTCAAATGGTTATTTTGGCAGAGGGTTGCTGTAAAAAATAGAACAATGAAGCAAATGTAGTGTTATTTATGCCATAATGTCAGTTACGTTTCAAAAAATGGTTAAGGAAAGCCAAGAAAAGCCATCTTTTCTTCTGAGATACAGTGTCCTGCTGCACAGGAAACCTTAGAAACTCTAAATCGATCCAAACTGCATTATTTGTCAGGGGTCCTTGCTCTTAGTTTCTTTTTAGTTGCCTACCGCATTCTGCGAGAACGCCTCCTACCCAGCATTCATACCAGGTTCATTGCTCTACTTTCGGATAATTCTGTGGTATTAACTGGCTAGAGTTATTACCCTTTATATGAGATGTCTGTGTTGAGAGCAGTTTATGAGATTCTGGTCCCGGTGGAGAGGAAGATGGAGTTGAGGCAGGCTGTCATCCAGAGCGGTATAATAGCATCAGTTGGGAAATACACAATGCCATGGATTATTGATAGAGCTGTATCTGTTCTTCTGCTGACAAATCTGAGAGCTCCACAGAAGGGGCACGTAATCTTGAAAAATATCTCTGCTAATCTGCTCATTCCACGCATTCTCTTCCGAGTTTCTCTCTCTCCCTTTTTCTTCATCTCATACTCTTTTTTTATTATGATAAACGATCAGCGATTTAATGACAATAGCGATGGTGTGTTAAACAAAAAAAAAAAAAAAAAAAAAAAAAAAAGAAGAGGAAAAACGATGAGGCTGTCTTGCCTGCTCTTTTGCAAGTGCAATGCATTTTGGAAGGATTTTACCCATTTTTTTAAAGTAAAATGCTGCCGCGTCTTTCATGCCTCAAATTTCTAATCGTAAATCAAAGTCAACCGGCATGTTCTGTTTTGAGACCCCAAGACCCCTTTAAGAGCTTAAAAAAACATTGAAGTATCAGGTTGATATGTGCAGTAACAAGTATATATTATAAATCTGATTATAAACTAATTTTCAATTTGATAATACGCTTCAAACGCCCTGCATAAAAATGTATTCTTGAATAAAACCATAAACATTAGAATTTTTAGACTTTTAGAAAGTGTCAATAATATCCATTTCTAGATTCACTTAATCAAATGTAAATATTAAAAGGATTTAAATAGGTTAATTTAGTGATTTTATGAGAAAATGTTTGGAGAAAAGTTTAAAGTTACAGTATTTATTGGTATAAGTTAAATAAAAGATTGATTTATTAATTAAAAAATATTGATATAATAATTGTTAACAAATAAGTAGATTAATAGACTAGTCTGAAAATATTGAATCGATTATCAAAATAATCGTTTGTTGAAGCTCTAATTTAGTCATAAAATTACTATTATTACCGTACGCATGAATCGCTGGGTCTATGGAACTCCAAACAAAAACAGTCAATCATTCTGAACAGAAGACAAAGAAAGTAAAATGAAATGAAATAAACAAAAAAGGCCAGTATCAATTTGTACATATTTATTCTTTGCGAGATTATAGACCACAATTGCTACTTTTGCTTATGCTTTCTAACAGTTACAGAGTGTCTCACAAACTATGTTCCAAAGCTGATATTAGGTATCAGGAGCAGCGCACTTCTCCTCGGGAGCTCTGCCTAATTGGTTAGAGTGGGCCAAAATATGCTCATATTGCAGCAACTCAGCCTCATTTCCATACAAAAAACATAAAGGTGACCTAGATATAAGATTTATTTATATGTGGGATTTTTTCTTTCTTTCATATTTGGTTGGAAGAGGTATCAAACAGTGTGCTGGGGATATATTAAAGACATTTTTCAAAGCCTTCTACAAAGTGAAGCATCCAAAAAAAAAAAAAAAAAAAAAAAAAAAATCAGCGCCACTCACTGCTGTGTTGTGTTAGTGGAAGACTCACACTTAATAGCGACTAAAAAATCCCACTCCCTCTATTTATGGTTGTCAGTTAAGTACATGCTCTGGCAGGACTCCAATAGAGAGAACACTAAGTCACCTATAATTTGCCTTCCTGCAGTCTGAATATTAAATTGGCAGTTGAGGACCTCGTGATTCATAGATCCAAAGCCGTTCCATCTATAATGCTTATTAGTCATAGCATATATAAGCCTTTTCCACTGTGGCATTAGCTTGGCTAACATCACCGGTGTCGAGGCAAGTACCTTCAGTCAGCATCCGTGTGGCTTCATCTCAAAATGAAGCAATTTATTGGTTATGAGATACTTCCTGTGTTTCCCTGTGTTAAGGATGTTCCACGTAATCTGATTGTACTGTATTACGATAGCAAGGCACACTTTCTGTCTTCCAACTCCCCACTGGAGGGCTATAAAAGCTCAAAGTGGAAATAATTGGTGAGCATATTAACCAGCCCGCTGTCGTGCGGGAGAAACGTGCGCACAGGCTATCGGGGTGTTGTTCATTTCGTATATGGGACGCTGCGAATTAACTTGCTCCGATAACTTCGAGCACACCTGGGAATATTGCCGGTATTATAGAGGGTAAAGCAGAATGTAATTACCAACCGTAAATCATCGCCATGGGCACAATTAAAAACTTTGCAGACGGCAGCCTTTGATTGCAAATTGAGTAAGATACTGAGTAGGCGGGGGTGTTGTTAATTACAGAATATGTGTGCTAAATAAGTATTAACAGGGCTATTTGGAAAGGGAGGCGTAATTACCTGGGAGACCCTCACGGATAAAAAAGGAGAAAGTCTGATCTGAAGATGAAATGGGGCTATTTGCAGGTCAAAACATTAAAACGCTTACAGGATGTCGAGTAGGTCATGTTATTGTGAAAGGAACGTAAAGAAGATGAGCGGATGCATAGGATGTTTTCATAATAGAAAAAAGTGTTATCTATCTGGTTAACCGTGATAAGCAGAAACCCAGTGATGGCAGAAAACACCACCACCATTTAAGTCTGTTTGTTAATTAAGCAGCTCAGGATTTCATAAAATCAGACAAGAATTTCGTCTCCATTCTGTTTGCAATCAGAGTCTCTATTTAAGGCTTAAACTAATTATTTTCATTGTTATAACCCCACTAGGCCTAAATAATTACTTCAACAAATTTTGAATCAAAACATAATGGAGCATCCAAATGATTATTACAGGTTGGGCAGTTTGTGCTGTAGGATGTGCTATATAAAATACCACATTGTTTTTGGTATTGGAAATGGCTTTGAGACATCTTTGTTAGATCATTTTATTTTAAAGCCATTTTATTTTGAACTTTATATATATATTGCATTGTTGGCACGTTGCTATTTTGAGGCAACTGAAATAGACTGTGACACAACTGAAGCCTGATATAAAGTCAATGGCGCAATATATATATATATATATATATATATTGTTCTTGTTATTTTGCGCTTTAGACCATGAGCTTAGATTGTTAAAATAGGGCCCCTAATCATACAGGTTAGGGCAGTTTAGGATTAAAGGTATAATGTGTAATTTTCGCCACTAGAGGTCATCAATCCAAAACAAAGGTGTTGTAAATGAGCGTGGAATCATGGGAGTTGTCGTCTTCAGCTTCACAGCTGAACTTGGGCAGAACTCATGAACATGGATGAGCTTATGTTTTAAAGTTTTATCAACTTTACTATAGTATGAAGCAGAGCGGCCGAGAGCCGCGGGAGGCCAAGGGAGATTTTATTATACTTTTCCTGCAGTCGGCTGCTTCCACTCTTTTTCGTTGCGCATGTGGGGTAATGCAGTGCTGTTTTACATGGTTAAAACAATCATATTAAATAAGTTTGAATGGAATGAAAGTTATGTTGTAACATTACTCTGTGCGTTTGCTTGGTGGCACTGTAAAACCGAACAGTGAAATGAATGAAATGAAATGAGTTTGTTTCACTCAAATAATAAAGAAAGTTCATTATACTTAATATAAAAATGCTGAGTGAACTCAAAATTTGATTGTAGTAAGCTTAACTTAATCAGATTGAGTTGCAGCAGATTTCTAATTCCCAGCATGTTTTGCAAAGCACATTGAAAATAAGTGTTATTTTGTGTGGTTTTGCACAAGATTAAGATAGGGAGACAAGTGTTAGTTTAATGTTGTGAATTATAGGGGGTTCAGTTCTGCTAATTTTGTAGGGTTGCCATTGTGGTGAAGAGTAGAGCACTCAAACTGTAAGACTAACCATGTTGAGCTATATAACAATGATTAGTTTTCTGTTGATAAATGTATCCAAGCAATTGCTGTCCTGTATAATAAAACACATTATATATTAAAGCGTCTAGTGTTTCCAGGGTTTCTACGAAAGTAAACCTGGAAATCAAGGGTAGTGTAGATGTGACGCCACTGACAGGCGACAAAATGTCATGGTTCGTGTCCTAAATTGCGGATTTCTCTGGATGTAAACTTTGTTGGAAACATTTGGGATAATGTGAGTACACATATCAACAATATATTTAGCAACGCTCCAGTGGTTTTTGGATATTTTAATCTAAATCTCTCACATATTGTGCCATTAATAAGTGACGTTTAAACGCATGGACACATTTATGTTAGAATGGAATAAAAACAGAAATCCACTAATACTTAAAAGTATTGTCATGTGAACTTTTAAACACTCACATACAAATGAAGGATCTACAGTCCCATGCGTGAGCAGAGCCTGCGTGCTTTCCTGAGGCACTGTTCAGGTCTTGGGTTAGTCAGAGCCCTCGACTGAGCAAATCACATAGATCTTACTCAGACCTAGTGCTCAGTCTTGCTGAAGTAAATCAGAAGTGTTGTCTGACTCTGACTGTGTGTTTGGTGGGAATTAAAGCCAAGCCGAAGGCTAGAAGCTGTCCACATCTTTTTATAAGCTCTCTTTTCCTGACCTTTCTTTTCAGCAAACCCTCTTGAGAAGGAAAACCTGACATAACACGACAAGTTGCCAGGTCACTAAACATGTTGTGGGTTAAGAGATGAGAAATCACCTCCAAAAATCCTTCATACTTCATACATTTCTGATTTGAGTTAAATTGCATCCTTTCAGAGACTTTCATTGTTGTAAGCTTTGCCATTTATCCTATCAAGCTCAGCTTTGCAAAACTGAAAGGTTTTAAATTAATATTTACCTTTCTGAAAAGTATTATTTAGTCCATTGTCAACATTTCGTTCTTTAAATAAGTATAGTATAGTATAGTATATAAGTAAGTAAAAAAAAAAAAAATCACATGCTTTCTGCTAAGAAAGTTAAAGCATGAAGAAAGGTATATAATGATCATTTAACAGAAGCTATGGTTTAAATTAATACTTGGAACCAGTGTCTGGCAGAACACACTCTGAAGGTGGCTCTGTTTGCCAAGTCCGGGGCATATTCACAGATGCCATCTGCTTGTGCCTTGTTTTCAATGCATACCTGAAACACACACTCTTAATGCTGCCATAGTTGATCCCCTCAACCTAAAATAAGTTATTTTGTTGCACGATCATCACATAAGGTCCACTGACACAGTGTTGATAGCTGCAAATGACAATCTCAGGAGTCTACAAAAATAGTCACCCTGGTCTCACTTTTTCTATCAAGGGTGTCTAATTTAATCAGAAGTGCTCTTGCAGGCTGCAGTTCTTTCAAAAGTTTGAGGGACACACTTTGTCGTATATTAACTTTGAAAAGATTGACGCTCCTTTGTAATTTGACTCCACAAACAGCGGCTTCCTACAAGAACAATATCTCCACTAAACACTGGGGTATCACAAGTGATCTTCACAATAGCTCATGATGTGTTTCACGATAAGATCACACCAAAATAAACAATTTCACTAACAACCTTAAGTGACACAGAAAATAAATATCATACAGTATGTATTTTGGGTGGGTGTAATTGTGTATCACAATATCAAGCCTGGTTAGCTAGACCTGGTTCAGATAAATAGTATGCGATTTCATATTTGAAGAAAGCCAGTAATGTTGGCCTTACAGCATTTCCCACAAATGTGGTAGAAAATAGTGCCTTTAAATGTTTTTTTTTTTTTTTCCAATTAATGGTCAGTGAAAGTAGGAGGGTTTTTTATTTATTTGTTTGTTTGAAAATGTGAAAGCTTCTGTTGCCAACCTCAAGAGCTCAAACTACTAAATATTATATGAAATGTTTATATTCATTTTTAACAAGGTTTGCAACGTTCGCAACTATAACATCCCTGATACCAAAATGTGTGTTTCTGTGCTATTTAAAATATATAATATGAAAATATAAACAACCACACCACAATGGTTAACAAGGATGCCAATTTACTCAGTCAGTCAATAGGGAACTAAATGCAGAAATTCATAAACTTATATTGGAACACAGCTAAACATTACTTGGTCATCAGAATTAGTTAATAATAATAGTTTTTACTGCTATGAATGGAATAACTGTCCAACAGAAAATGTCCAAATTAAAGCATTCTTGAATGATTTTAATTGCTGGATACAGTCGACCTCTGAGGTAGGAAGATATTTTTTAAGTAGTTACTTTCTATGTTTATACAGTATACAGTTTATACTGTCTAACATAATAGTTTTAACAAAAAACAAAACAAAGGTAGAACATGTAACATATTTGTGGACACCGTCTTATAGACTTGCTCCCTCAGCATTTCAACATCACTCGCATGATTTATCTACTAGAATATATTCCTCTAAATGGAGAGTTTATAACAACATGCTTTATGTATCTGCATGTACTTGAAATATGACAGAGCTTTCAGCTTAATTAAAACTGCTGCATTGCACACTGGGTGGAAAATCTGGCAAATCTAATCTCTATCGCGGTTAGTTCTGAATAAACTCTGTGCGTTAACTCTTCTGGAACCATTTAGTGATGGACAAACAAGAGGGAACATACAGAAGGGGCTAGAATTGTAAGAGGAAAAGAAAAAAAGCTAAGGTAGTAGCTAATGAAATAAAGTAAGAGTAGGGAAAGGTAAAAGCCAACAATCACGTAAAATATTGCACATGCTTTCCCTAGGACTTGATCATTTGCAAACAGCTGTTGTTGCCAGAGGAGTACTCACTATTTTCCAAAGCACGTTTCCTGCACACGTCCCTGGAGAGGCTGCGATAATATTTTGTGGAGGGAGTTAATGGAAGAAGGACAGTAGGATTGGGAGGATCTGTGATTCTTCACTGTCAAAACAAAACAAAAAAGTAGAGGGGAATAGAATACTTAGAAAGTCTGCTGAACAGTCAAGAACTTCCAAAACAGAAATGGACATCTTACAGCGCGTTTAATGTTATTCAGCAGGAGAACAAGTTTAAGTGTGTTAAACTCTAGGGCAATGGATGACAGTGTCTCGCTTCTGTTTCTGACCCTCATTAATGCACTGCTGTGCTCACTGTCCAGCTTAAGCTTCATAAAATATGACAGGCTATATTCCTACATGCCCATACTATTCGTTTTACTAAAATAAGTGTATTAGAGTAAGAAAAACTTGGTTTAGGAACAACTTAAGAGTTTCACATGTGTGACCTACACCATCATCTTTGGTCATGTTGGGTTTTAAGAGTATATTTGTGTTAAGTCACTTTAAGTTTTATGCTCCAACACACATACCTGCACTGTATAGTACTATATACTACACTATATATATATAACACTATATAGTAGGGTAGTCGTGGCCTAGTGGTGAGGGAGTCGGGCTTGTAATCTGAAGCCAGGCATCACACCGGCAGGAATTGAAAGTGGGGATTGTGAATAAACAGCACTCTCTCCACCTTCAATACCATGACTAAAGTGCCCTTGAGCAAGACACCTAACTTCTAATTGCTCCCCTTGTAAGTTGCTTCGGATAAAAGCGTCAGCTAAAAATGTGAAAAATGTAAAAAATATAGTAGATGACATAAGTAGTACGTCAGAATTCATAAAAAGTAACCTACTACTTCCAGCAACATTCTGAAGTGTACATACAATGGACAATTTACTATCCCATAAGGCCATGGGAGAGGATTTATCAATGGCAGTGAAGAGACACAATTGACACTGGTAGGTCATGTGATAATGACAGTATGGCGAATGTAGTACGTCCAGATTATATTCATACTACACACAATCATACTATATAGAACATACTTTTTAGTTGAACTTATTCAAAATAACTACCTACTGCAGTGAGTATGCGATTTCAGATGCAGCCAGTTTCCAAATAAGCCTGAAGGACTTGATTAGCTGGACCAGGTGCATTCAATTATGGTCGAAGCTAAACTCTGCAGGGATGTGGCTCTCCAGGAGCTCGGCAGATTTTTTTTATAAAAATCACACGTTTTCATATGATTTACACTGAACAAATTCATATGAAATCACAACCTCGAATATTAGTTACATTTTCCGGGAATTTCACGGGAGTGAAAGATTTCCTAGCTCAGATTTCACAAAGGTTTCAAGTTGGTCATGGGTATTTCCGTCACATCCGCCAGCTGGAGTGCCCTTGCCCCTCTGCCAGAGGGCACTGCTTCCTAGTCATTTGCCATTTATCATGAACTGCATTTCCCATAATCCATTGCCTGGACACATTACGTGTCAATACTTTCAGCTCTGTTAACTCTACTTTTATAAGCCCTGTGTTTTTGATCATTCTTTGCGAAGTCTTGTTTATGTCACACTGCAGTTCTCTCTCTTTGGTTTCCCGTGTCATTGTTTTGATCATCTGCCTGTTTTTTGGGTTTTTTTGGATTTCCCTGTTTGCCAGTGATTTGGTCTAGGTTGTGGTTTGGATTGTTTGCCCTGTGTTTTTGAATTTGAATAACGATTTTGGATTACCCTAATAAAACTGCACTTGAATCCTCAACCTTTGTGTGTCAGAGCGGTTTGTGACAATTGACCCTTCGCAAACAGTTTGATTGACAGGTGATCTAACCAATCATAACACCGAATCCGGCATTTTATCTGACAAAGCAGTCAGAGGAGTTAGTAGATTAATGTTGGTGAACTTGAACTTGGAAAATTGTATGTACTCACGTCTTTCCACACTTGAAACAACATTCCTTCTGATGTTCATTCATGTTTATTTGATGCTATAAATGAACTAGTATGAAGAGATGGTCGGTTCACGAGCCGCTTGAAGGAGCTACAGCGATCTGTCACGACACATTAAAGAGCCACTACACGGCAGTTATTGTTTAAACTTCTTTAAAAAATTACAATATTTTAAATATGAATATGAATATAAGTTTTATATAAAAAGTAACCTGCTCTGTCTTGTCTGTCGACGTGTTGTCAGTGTCCTCTTTGCTCCGCGATGTATTTTTCACTGTGAGAACATGATGTGTGGCGTGAGAGCGCATGGCTTGTCTGAAAAACTGAAAACTGAAAAACTGAAAAGCTCCGACTGAAAGCTGCTTGGTTTATAAGTGGCTTCATTAGTACTTATTAAACTATTAACAATAGAATATTGACTTTTGTCTGCAAAATTTCACTAATGTAACATCACCATATTCTGCTGAGACTGACTTTAAAATTGACCTTTTTTTCCTCATCAAATTAATTTTGATATGTTTCTTTGACCAAGGCAAATTTGTCACCAAAAAAAAACAAAAACAAACAAAAAAAAGATTTTGGGGTCTTAAAGCTTAAAGGTCCTGAGCTATTCTATCTTCCCCTTTCATTTTTTCATTGCTTCATCGCTCTCATTAACGTTTTTTCCGTGCACCTTTTCATTTTGGCCATGAATATACAATTCTGTCCATGGTAACAACAATACATCTACAGCTTACACAGCCAGCCAATAATTATACAATCATATTGTTTACAAAAGCCCACAATGCTTCGAACAAACCTGTATCATCGTCAAGTGATTAAATGGGAACCCCATTTGATTGCTAAATAATTAAAATATCACTAGCCCATTCATAATGCTTCTTTTACAATGAACTCAGTATTCCTTCAAAAAAATAATAGAGGCCAACAGGAATAATTTATATGTACACAATATCTATTTGTCATTGACATGAGTGACAGCAAAGACGGTTATATTGTGAACTCATGTATTGAACATTCTATAAACCGCAGGTTTACGGCGATGAAGTGTTTTCTCCCTCTAAAGGAGTCATTTTGGATGCAGCTCTCAGAATATGTTTATAGCCATTGTCTGGGATATGAAAGCTACTGGTTTTTTAATAGCTTGCCTGCTGCATTCTCATCAATCAAGCTCAGCAGCCGTCTCATTCCCGCTCCAGCCCAACACTAACCAAGTTACCGGCTCCTGAAACTAACTTGGAGTTTTGAAATGTGATAAAAAGTAATCGGATTCCCCGTGTCGGGATCCTTACGGATGTGAATCGATGGCATTAATTACTGCATCTTATTATGCCGCAAATGCAGTTTAGACTGTTTTTATTTATTGAGGGTGGGGGGTGTAGGTGGGGGGTCTTCTTTTGGAGGATGGCTTGATGGGCCTCTCTATTTCCTCCTCCGGTACCTCCCTTTCGCTCATCTAACCAGAAAATGAATGGTACATACGCACAGCAAATATTAATGCAAATGCAAGCACTTTTTTTTTTATGACTTTTCTTCTCATTTCATACAAAAACAGAAGTATTTTCTCATAATTGGACTGAATTTGTGCTACAGCACAACTTTGTGTTGCATCTCATTTCCGTAACGCCCAAGTGATTCTCTAATGCATTTAACCTGACCTACATATTCACGCCAAGGAATGTTGTGATACTACAGCAGATTAGCATAGCAATCAAGACTATATTCGTTTCGGTGCTAAAGGGAATGCTATCTCAGTATTTACACATGCAATTATCTTTAGTTAGCCTTTAATGGTGCGAGTACAAGAGTAACCTGCATTTTGGAACGGCTTTCTGTGAAGTCTGACTTATAAATAGACAGAGGTGCCTGCAGTCAATGATCCAGCTAGTCTGTAAAACAGTCATGTACTCTCAGGGTTAGAAGTGTGGCTAAATAAGATGACTTTCCTCTAGTCATCATTACGAGCAGACTAACTCCTTGTACCAAGAAGACAGAAAAAATTGCATTAACGGCATAATATTTCTAAAAAAAAAAAAAAAAAAAAATGTTTTTAAACAATGATTCTGCTCATTAAATTATTGAATCATTCATTGAATTGCCAACAAAATACAGACGTTTTTCAAGTAAACATACATGTTTTTTTGTGTGTTACATTTTGGGTGCACTGAATACATTTAACCTTTTTAAATTGCTGCCTTATAAATCCACCATTTTAATACTTTAAGTATTTCAAGTGAAGAGATAAAAAAAAAGGTGACTTCTATATAATTTGATGACAACAATATGATAATCAGTTCATACAAATAGACTCTGATCACTTAATTCCCTATATTAGATCACAGTTCTCTATTTCCCTTGCAAATCATTCTCCAGAGGCTACAGTTCAATCAATCCTTCAGGCTGTGCTTCAGTAATTCTTATTCAGCATGCTGAGATGGTGACAGAGGCTCAGTTTCATCAGAATGGTGGCTCACAGTGTGCCTGCCTAAAGGGGGCTGGTTTCTTAATTTGCTGAGGTGTAATGTAACGAAGTAACAATACTCAGTACTTGAGTGTTTTTTGGGAGTCTGTACTTTTCTCGAGTTTTTATAAATCTGTCAACTTTTACTTTTACTTCGCTACATTTCCCCAAAACATTTCTTACTTACTACAAAATAAAGTCGTAAGAACACAGAGCATGCAAACATGTGCAAACAAGTGCTGGCACAGCCGAGGTTGATTTCATTTTTTGGGGTGCATCCGTTGCTGGAGAGGCTGGGGAGAGTGCAGTAAGAGAGCGACCTCTAGAAGCGGAATAAAAACTATCACTAACGCTTCGTAGAGATTGTTTTGACACGTGACGTGAGGCTGAGCGCTGCACAGACTCAAGTAGTGCTCGCTGCAGAGCATAATAACCTCTAGCTTTATTTTTTTTAAAGAAGTTTAAACAATAAATACTGTATAGAGTCTCTTTAATGTGTCGTGACGGATCGCTGTAGCTCCTTCAAGCGGCTCGTGAACCGACCATCTCTTCATACTTCATTTATAGCATCAAATAAACATGAATGGACGTCAGAAGGAATGTTGTTTCAAGCGCGGAAAGACGTGAGTGCACACAATTTTTCAAGTTCAATCTCACCAACATTAATCTACTAACTCCCTTGACTGCTTTGTTGCACAAAATGGCAAATTCCGGGGTTATGATTGGTTAGATCACCTGTCAATCAAACTGCCGGCGAAGGATCAATTGATATGGGGTAAAAAAAAAAAAAAAAAAAACCTACGCCATTGTTCATATCAGTGTGTATCAAGCACTGAAGAAGCCTCCAGAGCTGAAATTCAGATATGGTAAAAAGAGTTTCATTTCCGACATGTGCTGCAAATGGACTGAGCCATCTGACCATTCGGAGCAGGGTAGGCTTGTGGAAAGGAGGGTTTTACAGAGACTGGATCTTCGAACGAACTGTTTTCAGAATCTGTGCGAAATGAGGTGATGTGCAATGTATATTATAAGGAAATCAGAGTGTTTTTTGACCTTGGATGGATGTAAACCTATTGTAGGAGCCCTCCGAAACAAAATGAGGAACCTTTAAAAAGTGTGGTTACAAGTGCACATATAGATTTTTTTTTTTTCAATGGTTTGATACATGGCTCATGCAATTGTTTTTTAGCATCCAAACAAATATTTACAACTAAAACCAGGTATTAATAATAAATAAAAAGATAAACACATAAGTATCAGTATCACAAGTGTGCAAAGGCCAAATCTTCAAGAATAGTCAATATGAATGACAAGGCTCTCATAATGCCATGGTGACAGAGGGATGAAGCGACGTCCCTGCACACTCAATTTTAATCCAGGCTGCTGAGATTAGCTCTGGGAGATAGGTGTCTCAGCATGTGCTATCTGCTGATGGGGGCCTGTGAAATTAAATTAATGGCAAAGGAAAATCAAGTGAGAGAGCTCCTGAAATCAAATTACCAATCCAGAGCAAATGACTTAGTTGGGAGTCAAAGTTGTAATTGATATCAAGCAAAGGACGAGACACTAGATGATACAATATGATCTAACATGCATTCTTGCTAACATCATTTGTGAATTTGCTGTCTTGATAAAATATTAAAGGAGCATGAATGGGGAAGAAAAAATTCTCGGAGTGGGGGGAGGGGGGTTAGGAGAGGTGACGGGTATACAAGCTATGAACTGAATTTACATGGCCTCTGGGTATGTTGGAAAATTGTCTTTCCCTTGGCATGTGTCAGACGAAAGAAACGCTATACTTTGTGAGTCAAATGTGTTAAATGGTTGTTCAACAGTTAAAATCCTTCGAGGGTTTTTATCACAATAATAGTAAGGAAATGCAAAATGACACTTTTTCTAAAATGACTACTTTGATTTGTCTGAAGGCTTCGATGACTAGTCTTAAGGAAGCACTGAATAAATAACACACAAAAACATGCCTTGAGAATGCATGCTTTCACTCCACGAAAAAGCCTAATAGAGTGTAGGGTTAAGTGATGTCTACCAAATGGGCATTGTTTTCAATGAAACATCGTGACATAAGACGACATTCTTGAACTTCCATTGGAATGAATTAAAAACTCTTGCTCTGCTCTGCACCAGTGGACACGCACCGTTAATGTGGCGCGCATCTGGAGAAAGAGAGAACGCGCACAGAGCTGAAAGGGCTTGAACGAAGCGCATTTGGCTTTACATAAAACTACTGGAGGATATAGCCCTGAAATGTCATTACCACAAACGATCCTGAGGGCTTGCACTGTTGTTTTGCCGTGCTGCTCACTTCAACTACACACCGTTAAATGGTGCTACCGTTCTGTCTCGCAGTCCAAAATATCTAGCTTACGATTCGTTTGCTGTTTTTTGTACAATAATATCTTTACTGTTTAAATTGTACATACAAATGACGTGCAAATTAAAGAACACAGTCAGATCGCTTCCATAATGACCAATGCAATCTACCAAGAGAAGAGAATATTAGCGTCTGGTTTAAGAAATGCTTTTTTGGGGGTGGTAAATAACGGTGCAAATCCTAGTAAATTGACTGGCGCAAACCTTAGTAAATCACCTTGCCATGATTTCCTCACCGTGATTCATTTAAATACGCTCTCCGATAAATTTTGCACCTGAAAGGTAAACTCCTACAAATGCATATGCACTAAAGTCAGCCAGAAAAAAAATAACTGTGTCAAAGCCTTTTCAGCAGTTTTATATTTATGATATAGTTAAGCAAAATCACACAAGCACGTGTGCAGTTTTTCTCAAATATCAGCACAACTGAAAATTGTGTTCAACAGTTCAACAAATGAGTTTAATATCGGGGTTTACATTTTAGAAACAATATTGTCAGAACTGTTTGTTTTTCGGCAACGGAAATAGTTCTAAGCAAATAGTTCTAAAAACAAATCGCTATGCATCGACGAGCAACACACAGTGGTGTTTCGTTCCTGAATGAATCAGCATTTAAGCAAATCAATGATCCACTCATAAAGACAGTAGCTGTGTCTCATTTCGAAAGCTGCGTCCTTAGAAGGTTGCATTTGCCGGCCACATCATAAAGGATGTCGTATTATTACTTATAAGTAACCAATATAAAATGACAGTCATTCCTAGTGACACTCAAAATTTTGTAATTTCTTTCTGACTTTGGAATGTAGTGGTCAGTTTGCTGAAATGAAGCCGCCTTAATTAGGTATGCGGACAAATGTGAAAACGTGCCCTCTAGAGAATGCAGACTTCGAAATGAGACATAGTCTCAGTTCATTTGAATGAATCAGCCATTCGAAACGGAATTAATGACTCAATTAAGACTAATATATTATAAATATTTCATTTTTAAAAAATAATTTCATATTTCAATATTGCTATTTTTAAACAATCTTTTCAGTTGTTTCATTTGATTAGTAACAACCTATATAGTCTTTTTATTCTAACTTAATTTATTGATTAAAAATTATGCATACATCTAATAAGGTTAGAAAATAAGGTAAAAAAATACCCCTGTAATCAATTTAACATGGCAATTTTTCCCTTTAATGATAATTATTTCGGTGACTACTGTGAAGTAGCCACTGCACAGAATATGAAGGCATGAACAGATTTAGGAGACAGCTGTCCACGACAGGCCTGAACCAGTCAAGGTACCAGCACAAAAACACAAAATAAACAAAATAATGCCTAATTAGCATTATCGACAAAATCCCAGAAACTATTGATAGAACACTTTTTGCAATACACCTCTAGTGAGTTGTGTGTGTGTGTGTGTGTGTGTGCTGCTCTTTATACAGTCAAAGACCTATTGCATTAGCTAATACTATTTATGTGTGAATATGTAGGGACAAGGACTAGGGAAAAAGCATTAGGGATGCATGATGATAGCGTTTATCTGTGTATACAGATATGTCATTGAGAAAGAGAAAGTCGGACCGAACAACAGAGAGACAGTGAGCGAGAGACAGGGAGGCAGTAGGAGAGAGCCAGAGACCTGACATTACTGAATGAAGTTGTTCTTTTTAAGGGTGTAATTTTCACGCTGGTGTCCGGCTGTGCACAGCGCGTCAGTCCCGCTGAATGAACTCTCTGTGTGATGCGTGCGAAGGGCTCAGACAGTGAAGGCACCTATTCAGCCCGGCTAGCGTGTGAGCACAGTAGCAGCCCTTTGAAGTCTGTTTACTGCATAGGAGCCATGCTGAGCGCACTAGAATGCCAATCTGTGACACCACTGACACCTGGCATGTAAACATCTATAATAATTCCATCTTCAAATGTCATGTGGTGTTGCCCTTTCTTACTTTTGTGGACTGCAACAGTCTCCTTTTTTAATATAATCCACTGAGAGTTGACATCAACTCGCTCACTCTACTCTTTTTTGTTATATGTGCATCAGATAGGGTAACAGAATTTAGTTCATGCACCAACATAGAGAAGGAATGTACAGTATCTGCCTGTTCTGCTTATTTTCACACTGTCTTATTATGCTTAACTAGCATAGTCGGTTGTTTCATGTTAACACTGCCGCTGCGGACGTCCTACAGTCCCCTGACATTTCTCTTCTCAGTTCTTTCAAAACATTATGATCTTGTGTATAAACAAACTTTATATGAACTACAGCCACTCATGTCCCAGGGATTTATTTTTATTAAAACTAACAGATTGTAAGACTTTACATTTTGCTATACAAAGGTCACAATGTCTAGAATTGCATTCGTGGTTTATTTTTGGTACTTTTAATTACTTGAAATGTCTTTTATGTATAGATTTTTTTTGTTGTTTTACTCTTGTCCCTTGTTTGCGTAAAGCATGCAATAAAAAAAATTAATTGAAATAATAGTCTAAACAAGTGAAAAAATGCAAAGAGGACAAATAATACTTTTTTTTTTTTTAATAATTCTGAATAGTTTTCAATTAAGCTTAATATTTAATATTCTATTTAACTGTTTGAAATATAATTTTCAGCACAAAATGAATATTGTGGAAATTACATTTTGTTCAGGGATATTTAGATAAAGTTTAGTAAGTTTAGGGTCAAAATATTTTTATTTTATTGTTATTTTTTTTAAAAACATAAATTAATTCAGCAAGGACTCATTAAAACATATCAAAAGTAAAGACATTTATAATGTTGCAAAATATTCCTATTTCAAATAAATGTTGTTCTTTTTGTACTATCTATTCATCAAAGAATCCTGAAAAAAAATATTACGGTTTCCACAAATATATTAAGCAGCTCAACTGATTTCTGTCACATTATGTCAGTTTTCATGGACTATTAGTTTGTTTTCATTCATCGCATGTGTTTCGTTGTTTGAGTTTTGCCTCCAGTCAGTTGTCATGGACACTCATCTAATCATCACATCTGTTCATTATCATCTCATTATCACCGTGTATTTAAGGCCTAGGACACACTAGATGATTTTCAAACTTTGGAAGACCAGATACATAATGACAGTTTCAACCAATTTTTAGCGTTATAATTTCTGAACACACACACTAGATTATTCGACTGGACTGCAAGACCACACACCTGTTGATGGCAGGAACGATTGTACAGTGACATGAGATCTCATGGAGACTCACGAGACTTGAGAAGTTAAACAAATACAGGACAATCGACGTTGCCAGCTGGCTCAGTCAAGCCACAATGTACTTGATTTCATGGAGAATTTTTGCCATCTTGCTGTCACCAGCACCTTTGACGACCAAATCCTGGAGTCATTGTTCTGGATCGGGGCAAATTTTCGTCATCCCAAAGACTGGAGGGACGCTACCATCTGGTGTCTGGAGTGTCTTTTTGGTTCAAAATACAGCCGGACCCAGAGCCCGTTTCACCACTTTCAATCACGGAGGAATCGTATTAGTCCCCTACAGACAGAGAGCCACCATCCATCGAGATGAGTCAGCCAGAGCCCGAGGATAAGTGGAGCCCCCCGTTGAGTCTGACCGGCGGTGTCAGCCCATGACATCTGTGGCCGAGGGTATACTGGTGGAAATAGAGACTTAGAGCCAACTGGCTGATGGACTTCAGTTCGGCGGTATTATCTCCTACCACCACCCAATCCCACCCTTTTACTGGACCTTCATCGTTGTTTCTAGACAGCACTAAGACCTGTCTGGACTATACATTATTACCTTCGATCTTGTCAAATCTCCATCTACCTCCATCACTGCTCTGTTCAGCCAATCCTCCAACCCTGCCTCTGCTGGAGGTTTGCAGCCCTTCGCCATCTCCTGTAATGCCATGCTGTGACTTCGAGCCGCAGGTCAAGCAACCACCATCAGTGCCTGAGTGAGCAGATCCTGTAGCTCCACCTCAAGCCTTTGATAACCTTGCTTCATCTTGGCCCATCTGTCGGCTTCGCCTTTGCTCCTCCCACCTTCGGCTCCACCAGACACCCTCAACCTTAGGGCTCTAAAGGGTTCCCTCGCTCCCCCTTGGTCAGTCGTCACTCCACCTCCGCAACAGACTTTCAGATCTTCAGCCACGCTCCATTCCTCCACCAGCGGGCTCCTCCTTCCCTTCGGGTACGCCTCGTCCTTCATCACACCGGCATCGCCTCAGTCCTCAGCAGAGCATGTGAGCGAAGCAGAGCGGTGTGTCACTCCACTCAATCGCTCAAGGCCCAAGCGATCACTCCACTCATGTGTCGCTCACGCTCACCGGTAAAATGACGTTCGCTCAAATTCGCTCCAACATGAAATTTCCATGTACTGTACTATAGCCCAGCAAATTATGAATATAAGTATATAATGAGTATATTATATATTATGAATATCATTAATGTGTGATCACATTAATGATAAGGCAAACTGTGCAACTTTAATTTCATACAGATTAGTAAATTGCAGGAAAATATTTGCTTGAAATATTTGCTTTTTTTATTTCTTTAGACATATACTTCCTGACTGTGAAAGGCTTTTCGCTTCAGTTCAGTTTTGAGTTTTAGAAAGATTCTGGAGCAGACACAGTTGAAAGCGCACCATTTATTTTCTTTATTTTACAAAAACACAATGTTTTGATGTTATTATGAGTGCACACAAATAAAAGTAGATCCTTTATAGTTGTTTTTCACTAATCTTTATGGCAAAAAATGAGTTGCTTCTGCTTTCATTAAGGAAAAATCCATCAGAATGCGTTGCGCTTTCACTGAACAGGATTAAAGAAAACATAGCCTATTTATGTTTAAATATTATAATATATATATATTTTTATTTCATCTGTTGATTATGAAAAGTGAACAGCACGAGTGCGTAACAAATGAACGGTCTTTGAGGCTGAGACAATGTCTTTCTGTTTTAATAAAGTTCTTAAATACATGTCTCAATTACAGTTGGCCTATAGATAGTTGTAATATTTGTGGCTTTAAAGCAATAAGCTATATAATAAAGTGGTAGACTATAAATAAACGTGACGTGACGTGACTGGAGAGTGCTGAATCGCAGAGCTGGTCATACATCTCCACATCGCGATGATTAAATCAGACGCTTTTTTCATCGCATTATTAATCATCGGCATCGTGGACGCGTCGCGATGTTCATTAACGCTATGATGCTGCGAAGGTTTTTCAAAGTTCTTTTTACCCCAAAACAACGTACGAATAAGAACTTCGTTGTGATTACATCACAAAATTAATGTTTGCTAACTCAGTTTCTCCACACCTCCTTTCAATAAGATCTAGGGCTGCTTCTTCCTTCTTAACTTTGACGTTCAGGGAATTCTGGGTTGAGCGAGCGATCCTGAGCGGCTGAGCGGAATCTGCAGAAAGGCGCTCACCGCTCTATAGGAATGTGAGCCGCTCCACTCCGCTCACATGCTCTGGTCCTCGGGCACTCTGGCTCCACCTGAGAAAATCATCGCTACAGCATCACCTAGGCCTGCTTTGCCAGCGATGTCGTTCTGCGCCCTGGGATCCATCGGCTCTGTCGGTCGTCCCCCAGCTGCCAACAGCCTTTACACCACCTCGTCTCCTCCCTCCCTCGACTCTGGCATGGACTGTCATACCTGGGCTCTGGGTCTGTGCCATCGGACGTACACCATCATTGCCACAGGCTTTCGTCACCAGTCCTCAATCGCAGCTGATTATCACCATCCCTTCGCCTGCTCCTGTCATCCGCCTCCTAAGCCTCGTCCTTATGCTCTGCAAGTCGCAAGGTCATCCCTTCCAGGACGAGGCATTCAGTCATGTTATGTCAGTTGTGTTTCAGTTTTCATGGACTTTTAGTTTGTTTGTGTTCCTTTGAATTTTCCCGCCACTCATCAGTTGTCATGGACACTCATCTAATCATCACACCTGTTCATTATCATCTCATTATCAATTTGTATTTAAGTGTCTGTTTGTCTGTAAATGTCTGTTTCACCATTCAGTTGTCAGTTGTTGTTTGTGTGTGTGTAGACACACTGTTGTTACTTTATCGTTGTGGATTACCTGAGTTTGTTTTCATCAAAGAACCATTTTTCAGTTTTTCAGCTTGCCATTGCAGGAATAAAATACATTTAAAAAATAGAATAGAATTATTTCAAATGATACTACTATTATACTAATAGTAATATTTCACAGTATTTCTGTAACGCGTGGTCACTGGCAAACAGACAAAGAAGATGAAATGTAATTCCAAAACTAAGTTTAATGACAATATTAAAGAACGGGTAGCAACACACATATGAAACGTACGAGACCAGACACTGAACTAAAAACAAGCAGGAACTGAAACATACAGAGCGGAATATGAACTAATGATGAACCGCTGTGACAATGAGTTAGTGTCCATGGGGACTGATGAGTGGCGGGAACACATGTGACGAATGAAAACCAAAACAAACAGAACATGAGGGTGACAGAGGGGCAAATTGACTGTTTTAATTGTATTTTGAATCAAATAAATGCATCCATAGACTTCTTTGAAAAATATCTTACTGACCCCAACGTTTTGAAAGATAATGTATATATGGAGGGGAAAAGTGGAAACTCAAAAGTGAACTTCTACCGCATTTGGCTCCACACTACTGTGGAAATGATGACTTGGCAAAGCAGAGCACAGTCTGCTCCCCATTATCTTGCCGGTCCCTCATCCAGGTCAATTTCAGACATGATGTCTGTGAACAATCAACCACTATCTCACCAAAACAATTGACATTTTAAACTTGATTTGTAGCTCGGCAGCCGGTTCTCATTAGCATATTATTTAGCTAACATCGCACTTGTTTTGACAGATTGCTTTCATAAGTCACCAATGAAAAGCTTCCGTGGACATTTTGGGTTTTACAGTCACCAAGCTTCCATCTGTTCCAGCTGGACCCAGTTTTATGTTCCGCAATCACTCACCTCCTTAGAGCAATAAAGTTTTTTTTTTCTTTTTTCAACTGGCAAGATCTTTTTACTTCAATATCACTTTACAATGCTAACTAATTTAGAGTTTAGCTCTAAAGCAAGGAATATGATTCATTCAATGTCAGTATATGTTATTTTTAAAACAAATCTTTTATGCTAACCAAGGCTGCATTTATTTGATCAAAAATACACTAAAACAGCAATACCATGAAATATTATTACAATTTAAATGAACTGTTTTCCATTTAATATATTTTAAAATGTATATTCCTGCGAAGCAAAGCTGAATTTTCAGCCATATTACCATGATACTTCAGATATCATTCTAACATACTGATTTGCTCCTCACTAAACATTTATTATTATTATTATTATTATTATTATTATCATCAATGTTGAAAACAGTTTGATATTTATGTGGAAACCATGATACATTTTTTTTCAGGATACTTTGACAAATAGAGAGTTCAGACGAACAGCATTTATTGTATTTATTTTATTATAAATGCTTGTCCTAGTCCTTGCTAAATAAAATTATTCATTTCTTTCAATGAAAAAAAATAAAAAAATGAATGTAAAAAATCAAAAAAATCTTTTTGAATGACTTCACATATCTCTATTTTTACTTCCAATTGGCTGTATTCTTCTAGCATGGCTTACAAGAAATCGCTGAAGATTTGCCAGCTCCTATAGAAATGTCACACACCCAAGAGTCGTTACAAATGAGGGGCAATCGTTCTCCTAAATGAAAATTAATGATGGTCATAGGTCTCTCATATGATGTGTGTCCCACACAAAAGACAAGCAATATTGACTGTGTAATTCAATTGTATTGTTGCAGAGGAGAGTTAAAGTAATGAATCAGAAGAGCTGATGGAATCATCACAGCATCATGCATCAAAGAAAACATTTCCCTCTTTCTGCATTAGAAGCTTTGTCAATTATGGACACAGCATTTGTTGATAATAAAGAATGAATCCAAAAGAGTCACACTGCGGCGCAGATGCAGAAGTCAATGCGGAAACAAAGGAATAAACTCAATGTGACACTCAGCCATAGCGGGGGATATTCAGATGCACTGTAGACACTGTGAGTGAATCAGCTGCGAGTCCTTATTCATATCAAAGACAAACTGATTCCTAATGAGCTGCTTTTCTGCTGAACACAAACAAAGAATGAGACAGGCAAGTTTCACCCTTTAAACGATACAAGAAACAAAGCAAAGCAAATTCCGTTCTTTTGATCATGCAGAGTTGCCCCGAACCATTAAAAGAAAAAGAAAGAAATGACAGGTTTCTTTTTCATTTATTTATACACCTTCATGTATTTCCAAACCTGTGTGAATTTCTTTCTTTCCTGGAATCAAGAAGGTGAATATCCTAGACACTATTTTCAATGTATTGAGTGTCATGAAATAGTACATGGAATCTGTGCACGATATTCCAAGTCTTCTAAAGTCCTTTGATACGGCTTTGTGTCATAAATACTTTTTCTTCCTATACGCTATTAGCCACTGCAACCAGATCACTGAATTAGTGAGTTGAAAACTCAAGAAAAAGAACAGTTTTGTGAGCTGCATCAACCGATTCATCTAAAAGCTGAGAGAAGAAGATTTTCAGTAAATAATGATCAATTTTGGTCTGTTACACATCAAAAGAGTATAAACTCCTTTTAAAGGAAGCATGGAGATTGCCTTTTCCGATTAAAAAACACGAGGTCACGTGAATTAAAGAAAATAATGACGCACGCAGACAAATAATTTATAATAAACGCTGCAATATTCCATACAAAAATGAGAATTGTCAGCTTTGATTTTCATGGCGACCAAGAACCAAGAAAGTTACTCTTTCTCGTCTGGGCTGGGTGTGTTTTATAACGTAAATGCCCTTTTTACACCAAAAGTGAAATGGGCCAGTGCAAGCCCGGGTTAACAACATGCTTGCGGGCCAAATAGCCTTCAATAGACCTCAAACCAATGATTAGCATAAGTAATCTTAAGCGTCACATATAAATATTTCTGCCTCATGCGCTGATCAGAATCCATATCAGATCACAATCGGAAGATATTAACACTCTCTGTTTGAAAGTGAGTTATGGGCTGAAAATCGCTTGAAATGTCTTAAAGGTTGAGGTTAGCTGGTAGCCTGGTATGAAAACATTCGAAATGAGCAGCAATGTTGACCCACTCCTGACTCAGATGAACAGTGCTCTCTTCCATTCCATTCCACTCTTGTTACACACAACTGAGGTGGCCTTGAGCAAGCCCCAGTCCACAATCATTCCCCGGGCACCGCAGCAAAAAAAAAAAAAAAAAAAAAAAAAAATTGGCTGTATGTGTGAGTGTTACAACTCACTACTCACTGCTGTGTGTGCACTTGGATGGGTGAAATGCAAAGCTCAAAGGTACACTTGGCCACACATCACGTCACTTTCATTATACGAGTGTCCTTTACAAATCAACACGTGCATTAGGCTAATAGCATTAGTGTGAACCCACCAAAAGAAACACAAATGTGATGTATAACTAAAGTCAATTTTGCTTTTTGGTATGGTTGAATTGGATCATCGAAGGTCATCAGCAAATGCATTGGTTAATAAAGTAAGATTAGATAATATTTAAAATATTTAATTGGTGAAGGTTTGCATAATATTTATAGTAGAATAGTATAGAATAGTTTGAATTTACTTTTTTAATTTATTTTGAGGAAAAAAAGAATCTGTTTTCATGCAAGTGAGATGAGTAAATGCGTGTTCACTATAAGTCTAGAACTACAATAACCATCATGTTCACACAGCGCACACAACACCTCTGTACTTTAATTCCTAATTTCTCTCAGCATGTGGACAGGAGAGGTGTCAGTCAACAAATGGGAAAACAAAGTTTAAGTTATTTGAAAAAGTAAAGTAAGTCAATTTAAAAGTAATACATTACTTTAGTCATTACTTGAAAGTAATCTGATTATGTAACTCCCTTTACTTGAATGAGTTACTCCAAATTTCGGAATTACATTATTTTGTCTTCCAAAGAAGAGAGAAAGTCATGCGGGTTTGGAACAACATGAGGATGTATAAATGAAGACAGAACATAATTTTTTAGCTGAACTATTCATTTAAGGCACAATAGTTCAATCAAACGTGCCTGATTGTTCTCCAGATTGTTCTCTTAAAAAGATAGATTCTTTATTGGTTCCAAGAAGAACCTCTCCATTGCACAACAAGCTCTACTAAAGTATATTTAGAATATTAAAATGTTCTTCACACTAAGGAAAAATTGTTCTTTTAAGTACTGGTCATTGAGAGGTTCTTTGGTGAACAAAAAATGGTTCTTCTATGGCATCTCTGCAAAACCTTTGACTAGACCTATTAGTGGCCATCTGGAAAAAAAAAATGACCATTGTGCACAGTGACTTTTTTTTTTCTCTCTCTCTCTTTTTTTTTTACCTCGAAATTAGGTTTTAGTTACATTCATAGGCAGAATATACAATAGTTGCTCTTTTGTTCTGAAAGTTATCCAGACGAAAGTAATTCCAGTGCATATCAATCACTCAGCTTTCAGTCGCTGTACTGCATTCGCAGGCTTATTTTGATAACCCCTTATTACTTTCATTGAGGCACTTGTGGCCACTGATAGCCTGAAGAGAATGAATCAAACTTACAGGTTATATTTTCAAGTAATACATCAGTTACACACCACATGAAGCACCTTTTTGCTCTAACCCTGAAAATGAGACAGAGCGCCCAGAGTGATTTATTCTTTGATCTCCATTAGAGTATATGGACAGCACAGCCACATGACCTTTTTTTGGCTTTTACTACACAAAAATAGTGGAGAGTAACTGTGGAGGTAAGAGCAGAGCACATTACAAATATAAAGTAAAAATTAAAAGTACTGTCCAAAAGTTCAAAAATCAGTATCTTTTGTTTTTTGAAAGAAAGAAAAAAAATAAAATCGACACTTCTATTCAGTAAAGACTATTTAATTGTTCAGTAAAATGTATATTGATACAAAATATTTCTATTTCAAATAAATGCGTTTTTTCATAACAATAAGATGATTTCTAGAGATTAACGGAGTAATGGGGGCTGAAAATGGAGCTATGCTATTGCAGAAAAAAATGCCATGAAATGTCATGAAAAGACACCATATTTAAATTTCAGGCAGTGTGGCCAAGAGCTCAGAAAATGTTCCAAAACATTACAAGCTGAAAGCTTTCAAACTGTGCTGTTTTGGTGTCTACGTCGTTTTAATTGCTGAGCTTCTAAATTGGGAAGCAGAAGAACAACAGTCTGAATTAATGAAGAATTTCATCCGGTCTAGACACGCTTTCTGCCAGTTTCCCGCTCCTCAAATCTGCCAAAGCACAGCAAGATACCAGGAAATGGTGATGTGGGTGCCTCGTGCGCTACTTTTCATTATGTCCCTGCCATTTGTGAGGGCTTTTTTGCCTTGTACCTCCCCTATCATCGGGGAGAACTTTGCTGCTTGATCTGGGGGATAATTTGCTGGGTTCTCTCCAAGGAATTATTGATCTGTCAATGATGAAACAGAAACCCCAGGACTATAGTTTCCCAATTATGTTTTAAAACCCACTTAAAACACCCTGGATTTGTTTTTCATCATTGTGTCAAGTACACTTTTATGTATGTGCAGTGCTGCGGCTATTGCGAGGCACCTTCAGAACAAATCGAAATGTTTAGGACATTTTTTTAATATCACAGACCTTTCGTGATTGACTTTACAGACCTTCTGGAGTGGGCCTAAATATTACATTTAATGGTTATTCTATATAAACTACTGTTGTCGACAGACTTGAAAAGAGCATTCTTTTGTTATTTTTATTTTTCAACCAACATGCCACTTTATGGTGCCCCTGTTATGCTTTTTCAGATATTACCTTTCATGTAGTGTGTAATATAGCTGTTTATGAATGTTAAAAAAAGGCAAAGTTTTAAAGCTCAAAGTACATGATAAATGGAGTACACCAAAAGAAAGAACCGATTCTGAACTGCCTGAAAAACGAGTCGTCATTAATCCCAGTCTTGCTTCCTACTTAGACTTGTAACAGATTTGCATAATGCCAGCCTATGGTTGTAACATGTGTTTGTGTTCCTGGACTCTGTTTTTGGTTTCACTTTGTTCCACTCGTGTTCTTTGTTTTGGTTTTTCCCGCCACTCCTCATTCATCATTAGTTTATTCCCATCACCTGTGTGTAATTAATTACCTCGTTTCTCCCTGTGTTAGGCCATGTATATATTCCCTGTGTTTTCCCTCAGTCCGTGTCCGTTCTCGTTTGTTCATAGACGTGTTTGCATCTCTGTTTTCCTCTGAATATTAATTAAAAGACATTTTTAGAATTTCTCCTTCACGTCACTTAACAAAGACGCTGTTTTCTGCGCTGCTAATTAAAACAAATTCTAAGTTCTAAAGGACGACGACTCAGGCTCGAATTCATACAGTAAAACAGATGGCATTATCACTGTTCGTATCACTGCGTGAACAAGTGCTAATAAAGCCTTCAGAGTGGAAATTTAGATATGGTAATAGGCGTTTTGTTTCTGACACGTTCCGTAAACTGTTGACTGGGCCACAACAGACTGGGCATATGACCAATCAGAGCAGAGTAGGCTCTCAAACAAGAAGGGTTTAGAGAGACTGAACCCTTTATCTAACCATTTCAGACACTGTGAGAAAAAAGGTGATGCTTCAATGAATATTATGAGAAAATTAAAGTTGGTTGGGTTTTTTTTTTTTCCACTTTGGATGCATGTAAACCTATGGAGACCTCCAAAACCAAATTAGGAACCTTTAAAATAGCATAATAAGGGTTATATATATATGCAATATCACAAGAGTAACCATGTGTTATGGCGGTATATCAGGTAATCACAGCTGTGCTACTCATGTGATATTGTGTTAATACAACAGTTCAACGGCACAAGAGTAAATAAATAAGAAACAACAACGGATTGTCTTTAAAAACCCTCTTTTGTGAGGAACTACTTCCTTCCGCCATGGATTCAAACCTAAAGAATTAACATTTTAACAATTGAGCCCAAGCCTCCGTTACTAATTCTAAAAACTCACTTTAGAACGAGCAAAGAAGGAATGCTAAGTCACTAGTTCTAAGGTGAGCATACATTGCTGAATGCTGAGTGTAAACTGAAGCTCACTGTAATATGTAGAGCAGAGTATTATGAGAGAGAGATCGACTAACCGAGTGCATTAACTGCATCTCGCTGATATTCTTCAGGTCAATCTTATATTTAAAATCAGAATTTGAATGTCCACCAAGGAAAACGATATCTTTGTCTTTCTCAATACCAAAAAATACAGCATGTTATTTATATAAAATATTATTTATTGAACAATAATATTCAAATGAACAACAATTGCCATTATAACAGTACAAGAATAATATAGGAAATAAACACAAGCAAACAGTTCAGTCAAAACATGGATCTAGTTAGTACAGGATTTAATTTCAATATAAATAAAAGGTTATGAAATGGAATATAGTCCTTAAGCCAAATCTATTAGCTCTAAGCAATTACATTCTCGCATAAAAAAAAAAAATCTTCTGTTACAAAATATGGAGGGTTTAGTGTCCATGCCACGATGCCAGGGCATTGCTGTGGTGCTAATTTAATGTATCTGCAATACTGTAAAGGAAGTAATACTGTATTCCAATCCGCAAAAGACAGGCTAACAAGAAAAGTATTAGATGAAACAGAACGCGTCCACTTTTAGCTGTTCATGCGTGTTGTGCAATACCTGCTTTGTCATTAAATAGATATGAACAATGCATTACTGCTACTAAAGCCAGCCATGCCTATGCTTTAAGTCAAAATAATTATGCACAAAAAAGTGTTGTCTCTGGTAAATAACGGCTGTGAACGAGACAAGTGATCTAGGACAAAAATTAAACTTTAATTTATGCCAAATAGCATTTTCAAACCCATCTGCATGGTCTTTATATAACAGAGCCCGTTTTAAATGCCCTCATAAATTTTTTAAATACACTCAAGTTGGGATGAGGTGTCAGGATGCCACAGAGCCGAGAGTGCGTGCCAGAGAAACATAGTAGTGTTGTTTTGTCTCTCAGAACAGTTTCTTGTAAAACAAGCAATTAATTTTAGACTTAGCTGTGCAAACACAATCTACTAATGTGGTACTAGAGTTTAAATATCTGGTACATCTGTAATCTTAATGTTTTTGTTCATTCATTAAAAATAAGTATGTGTTCTTAGAATGTGTAATAAATTGTTTGAAATGTCCAGTGTAAAAAAAAAAAAAAAAAAACTATGATAATAATAATACAAAACTGACTGTAAAAATGCAGGCTAAACTGATGTAATTTAATGGCTCATATTAGCACAGTCACTGCATTCTGATGTTAAAATATGTCAAATTCATAACATAATCTTGATAGATAGACACATAAAACAGCACTCGTTTTTGCTGTTAGAATGTGTTTGTTATGGAAATGAGGGAATTAGAAAATGAACATAATATAAAGATATAAAATCATTAGATTCAAAATCTCATTTAATACTATAAAAAAAAAAGTTTGGTGTCGTTAAGGCAAAAGGCTGACATCACATTCATTTTTCAATTCAACTTTGCTCTTAAATTGGTATGTTGAGACTATAATTTGTAAAGAAAAACTGTCTCCAATTAGATGAAACATGCAAAATAGAAACATTTGCACTAAATATCATTAAACTTAATAGTCATGCCAGTGCACATCAGTGCTACCGAGGGAAACTCTTGTTGTTGCTTTTTTCGTTTTCCACCCTTTCCCAGCACTTTTGTGCCACAGCCGTGCAACATGAGTTTAGAAAGTTTCAGAGGATTCATTCACTGTCTAATTGCCCCCTTAGGAGGCAGGTGTCGGGTTCAATCCCATTGAATTCTCGTATAATGAGTGCGAATGATGATTCTGGTCCAGCTTCACAGAAAGGTCACGCTATAATCCTCTTTTACAGAAACAAATGAAATTAATGAAAGCACTCTGTCTCACTCTGTGGTTGTGAAGTTTAAGAGTCTAGCACAAGCCCCTCCCAGAGAGTGTGCAATCCAAACTGCGCTCAAGACTGATGGAATCAACAAATCTCATTAATAGCTGAGGATGATGCAGTTGCAGAAATTTTCAAACGAATGTTTGTAGCACAAAATGACAATGAGTGTAAATCGCATTATTTCAAGAATAGGAAACTCTAATTGAATTATTTATGCTGGTTGTCTGCACAGCGAGCAGTTTAAGATGTGGAATACTCCAAACAATCTATAAAAGCTGCATTTCAAAAGACTTTAATCAATAGTTTCAGACACAATATGTTGAATATTTAGAGCGTTCATAATATTATCAGTAAACAAAATGCTGATGGGGAAAAAAACGGGCAAGTTCTATATCTCAGAAGAGGTCTTTATAATGCTGCCTCTGCAATTTGCGTCACTGTTCATGCTTGCAAAAAGCAAACAGAAGCTGTTTTGAGCATATATATATATATACAGAATATATATATATATATATATTGTGAGGATTTTACTGCATATTTTACTGGTCATGAACATTACTGACATGATGGATGTAACAACCTAATGTAAGTGCTTGTAAAACATGGCCTGTGGTCGTTATGTGGTTATATCCTAACATTATTTTCATGTAAACACATCATTACAGTGTTCAAAACGTTGAAAAAAAATAAAATTCATTAAGGTGCAGACAGATGGTGGATGAATTTCCCTAGTATAGTAAATGATATAAACTTGATATTATATAAGCACAAATTGTTTTCCTCCATTTGAACAGTTCAGTGCTGTTGTACCCCTGAGAACTACATGTGTTTCATGGGTGCTATAGTTTATCCTTCTGTTTGTGCTTTCGTTCTCCCTGCTCAACTGCCATGCAAAAGAGAAGCTGCTTTATGTACTTGATAAAGTACAAAAAAAACAAAAAAAAAAGAATCTCATGGACTTCACAATAGCCATTACAAGTCTGCAAGACAAAGAATTTTATCCAAAAATCAAATAATTTGTCAAGGAATTAAACATTTTGACATCAGAACTTTTGATTTGAAAAACTGTTTATGAATATATATTTTCGTGTTTTTAGTCAACATAGGCTCATTGGAAAAACGGAAAAGAAAAAAAAAAAAAAACTACCAATTCACTGCAGTTTCATGCTGAAATGAACACTATAGTGGGAGTAAAACAAAAACTTGTTTTCCTTTTCACACTAATTATGATAACAGGGGCATACTATAGATTAATAAACACTTTTACTATGGTGCATGATTTATGGACGAATGCATTTTGAAATTTTCAAAAGTTGTTTAGCAAACATCCCAAAGCCGCCCAAAGTCACATGATTTCTGTAAACGAGGCTTCGTTACATTATAAGTGTTTCAAAATTTCAATGGTGCACTTGACTTGAACCCCACTCCGAAACACTGGTTCGAAACAAAAGATTCGCAAAGCTTCGAGAAGCAGTGTTTTGAAATTGCCAGTCACTAGATTGTTGAATATAGTCGTTACTTTGTTTGTTTGTTTTTTGGCACACAAAAAGTATTCTCGTTGCTTCATAGCATTAAGCTTGAACCACTGTAGTTCCATGAACTGTTTTAAATAGTCTTTAGTACCTTTAAGGGCATTTGACAGCATACATGAATGTGGATATGTTTGCATGAGCTCCGCTACTCTGCACCCAAGTCTTTAAGTGAACTTAACATCAAACTTATAGTTTAATATTTACATATTATTTTTGCATTTTACGTATACTACTATGTTCCATAGTAATACTAATAATCCTAATACTATGTATTAGTTTTTATACTTGTAATATACTTTTAACTGTACTTTTTTTTTTTGCCAGCCAGCCAGCTCCAACATTTTTGATCATTTTCACAAAACTTTCATAGTCCTCCCCAGAATATTTTGTTGCTTGAATATCTGAACATGCAATAGCTCAAAAGATGGATTATTTTACATGTTCCAAAGCAATGCTTCCATCGCTTGTTTCTGCTTCTTCTTCGCCTGTATTTTGATCCAAAGATTCTTTCAGAAGATATGTCATAGCGCCCCCAACTGTGCAACAGAGAAAACATGGATTGCTGAAAAATTCTATCAATGTGGGGGAATAAGTAAAGTAGATTTAAAGTAAATTCCTATGCACACTACCAGTGGACTGGTACACGTGGTAAACCATCTGTTTTCTTTATAAATCAATATTTTCAAACATAAAAAAATAAAACTTATTTAATAGGCTACACGATCAAGTAAACAACCTCAAGCCTTAATTATACTTTTAAGTATATCTCGATCAATAGATTGAGTACAAGTATAGGCCAAATATACTGAGACTTTTCAGTTAGTAAATGTCAAGTATACTTTAGTGAAATTTTAAAGGGATAGTTCACCCAAAAATTTTAATTTGCTTTTAATTTACTAACCCTCAAGCCATCCAAGATGTAGGTGACTTTTTTTTCTTCAGTAGAACATTTTTGGGTGAATTATCCCTTTAAGTACACTTCTGGGAAGCACATTAAAAGTAGGTTGAAAGAATACCTACTTATTTTTAGTTTTAAGGAGATATACTAATAGCACACTTGAATAAAGCTTTTTTGTAAGGGCAAGCTCGTTGGTTTCTCAGAAACGTTCTGAGCTGCTGAAATTAAGCAGCCCATTGGCATTGTTGCCATTAAGCGTTAACTGATATTGGAAATGTGAATTGGGAATGACTAGTATGTTTCAGGATATAACCAGTGGGGGCTCTGGGATCCATATTTACCATCCCTGACTCATTACTGACGTTATGGAAAGCAGCTAATTTTAGATAATGAGAGACACTTTTCACCAGGATTGTGGGTAGTCAGAGACCGATGCACGGACTGCATTCGTGTGTGTTGGGTTGGGTTGTGTGTTATGGGGCAAGAAGCGTTTGGCGCCATTCCTATTCCTCTCCCAGCATGCCGCGGAGCAGACATAAGCCACCTCCATCTGCCTATCACTGTACTCCTCCCTCCATCCCAAACGACAGATAAACACACAAGATGTTTCATTTAAATCATCAGTTTATCACTGCTCTGCTTCCTAATTAACACGCAGGAGTGTGATGGATCTGCGGCCGAACGCTGCACATTCAGTACAGTGGCTCTGATGGCCGTTCTGAGACGGAAGAGTGGGCTTATAATGACACTTCTGAGACATGCGGGTCTCCAGAACCACATCTATGCAGAAACCGAGAAAGGGCTCTTTTGTGTGGTGAACTTTTCAACTCATTTATAAACAAAGAAGGTGATGAACAAAACAGCAAAAGTGCTGTTAGCAACAATTAACAAACAACAGAGTCCTTTTTTTACACACAGACTATTTTCTCACAATCTGCTGTGTTGTTTTGCACTGTCATCTCTTTTCCATTGAAAAACACATGCTGTGTGAACTCAAATAAGTCATTTTAATAGATTATCAGGTTTAGGTAGTTTAGCACAAGCTAAGTTTAGTTGTTACAATGCCTGTCTCGCAGTTGCTTAAGAAAAAGAATAGTGACGCTTCTCGCAAATACACCTTATCAAAGTCACCGCAACCATTTTGTTTTCGCGTTTAATCAGGGTGCTAAGTGGTTTCGAGTCTTCGGCGTAACAAACGGTGTTATATCCTTGTCTGAGATTTAATGAGGGCATACATTTATCCCTGCTTCTGAGTGTGAATTTTAAACACCTTAAGAAGTGCACGCATGCTCTATATTAATTCAAAGTGCCAACGGATTTCATTTGCACGTTTTGAGGGAGAGTATATGGTCTGTGGGGGGGGGGGGGGGGGACAAAAAAAGCAAAAAAGCTCTGGGCAATTTTTATAGCAGGTGTTCTGTAAGCAGCAGCAATAATCATCTTCATCATCCAGTCAGGCACTAAACAGCTAATATTATTTTAATGTGGTGATCAAATATATTTGCTATCATAACGTTTATTTGTTTAGGAAAATTATACATAATAATGTCAGTGTGGTAATGAAACTGATCATATAAAATAGCTATTAGTCTTATCAAAAAACTTATCAAAAATATAAATGTGTATCAAAAGTTGGGGGTCAGTGTTTATTTATTTATTTATTTTAATTTACCGAGGACTCGTTACATTTATCAAAAGATGTCATTTCAAGTAAATGCTGTTCTCTTTTACGAAACTTCCATAATCAAAGAATTCTTAAAAGAAAAACAACGGTTCTTGAGCAGTAAATCAGCATTATTTCAGAAGGATCATGTGACACTGATGACTGGAGTAAAGATGCTGAAAAATCAGCTCTGCATCACAGGAACGAATTACATTTTAACAGTGCTAACACTTTATCTTAAGTTAACGTTGTTGCGTTTCATCAATAAATTGCTCCAAAATGAAGATACAAAGACATGACTTGTCTCATTTATTCTTAATAATTGATCCCATAAAAGTAACAAACTAAATTGACAGCCCTGGTTGGCAATAAAAAAATGTGCTTCACAATGTGACTTCTCTAAGTGTCCTGACAGATAGGTGCCGTCCTGTTAACCTTTCAGGCCAAAGTGTTGAGTAATGATAATAGTTAGATATTAGCCTTATCCATATGGAGTCCAGATGGCCCTGCTGCCTTGGCCTTTTCAGCAGTGTCCTCCGCCCAGCTACAGCAGCCACGTATGGACATCAGTCAAGGTGAGTGCTTACATATGCGAAAGGTAACACTGTGCCATACGGTCAAGAGTCGACACATCTCAAGACATGTTCACTGTATATACTCTACTGGGTAATCACAGTCTAGCCCAGACACTGTCAACATGCATTACAATATAATCATACAATACCCATTATAGTGCCTGCAATGTAAACACAATAACAGGCAAGGGGGTGATACCCCGCTCTTCACCTTCGCAATATCAGAGAGATGTGAGTATTCCATCACCTAACTAAATAAAAGAAAAGAAGTTGAAGCTCATACGGCAGTTAACTCGTCAGAGTAATCTGAGTGCAACCCCGCAGGGAGCCGGCCACCGGCATTTTCTCTGCCGTTTGTTAGTGGAGAGTGAGTTTACATTTTGATTTAATAAGGCCCAAAGGCATGGCCCAAAACAAGAATCAATCCTTACGATGGTGGGAGAAGAAACAGAGTGAAAGAAAAACATGTCTGAAATATACACACTATTGCTGTATTTCCCAGTAATTAAAGTTATAGTTTTACGCAAAAAAATTAAAACCTGTTTGACTTTCTTCTTCTTCTAAACACAAAAGATGAATTGCACCAGGCCACTTTAAAGGGGTGGCATTATGCTTTTTGAGCATGAAAAGGGTCTGCAAAGTTACGAAGCATAAAGTTGACTCCAAAGGAAGTTATTCTCGGTACCAGTAAGCACTGATGGACTTTTTTCCACATTTCTGGGGTTCTCAGAACTGAAAGTCATCAGTTTGTTTAACTTCTTTAGCAGTGAGCTGGAAACGACAGCAAATATCATTTTTGGTTGAAGCCTGGTTAAGTTGCATTAGTAGTGTGTTGAAACATGTGGTTACGGTAAAGGCCATGACCTTTCTGAAACACACTCAAAGATGTTGACCAATCACAGCACACTGGTCCAGTTAAGCAAACAGAGCATATTACTCTTTTCAGAAGGAGTGGCTTCATAGACAGGAACTAAACAAGGAACTTTCACGGTGCATGGTTTCATGATACATTCCTCCAAATCCTCCTATGTGTTCCTTAGAGAAAATAATAGCATACATGTTGTGAGTAACTAACAAAATTTTCATTTTTGTGTGAAAAAATCTCTCTTTAATGATGATCGCTGTTTGCAGTTCAAGGTGAAACATCAACATACTGGGAGATAAAGATAGATGCCAGTATATTGGTTATTAAAGTTCAAACTGATTTTAGACTTTATTCTTGATTTGTTCGATCATAAAGTAAGCTCTTTATTTCATCCTGTCCTCTGATATTGCGGCACTGAAAAGGTCATAAATTACAACAATATCACAAAAATAATCTCATCATATTTCCTGATAGGTCAGAGACTCAACCATGTCTACCAACAATGCCTCACAAGAGTGAACATCCCCTAGAAATATTGTTAGAATGCAATGGAAATCTCTCCATAAGTGTAATGATCTAATCAATTTAATTCATTTAAATGTGAGTTCCTGAAATTGAATGAAAAAAACAAAACAAAAAAACACGAGGATTAAGATCCATATTGGATGATTGTCCTTGTAAATAACCTGCAAACCACTGCCATATGGATTTACAACAATTCACTATCTACATTCAGTCTCTGATTATATTCACAAGCTTGAAGATTGCTCTCACCACCATTTTTACGATATCCATAATTGATTTCAATCTGGCCCAAATATATTTCTATCTCAGAATAATTTTGCAGCACATTGGTTTTTGATTGGCTGTCTAGTCAGCATTCCTGAATTCAGCCACACCTAATCCACATAATATTGAATCATAAATATTGAAACCAGTGCTGGAGAATAACTAACTAAAAGTACTGACACTAGTAACATACCTAGATGTCTCAGTAGTGTTACAGTTCAGTTATTTTATACAATGAATAGCACAACTTCATGTTTATTACTGTAATTAGTGTGTTTGTGTTGCATTTAGTATAAATTTAACTGTTTAACTATGATACACTCACCCTAAGTGAGATTAAATTATAAATTCAATTATTGAAAAGTTATACTTTGTGAAAACATACTTTTTGTGGGTTTTAGTAAAACACATTTTTACGGTGGCTTACAGTCGTCATGAAATGGAAATTCACCCTAATCTCTAATTTTGTTAATCAGATCGTACTGTGAATGATTTGTCCGTGCATGTTTTAATGGAAATGTCATAATTCGATCTTCCGGTGAAACATAAGACTTCTGCTGCTATAGCCCTGCCCACCTTGAAATGTCAATGGTCCAAAATTCACACTCTACATAAAGAGCTGTCATGCTGTCACAGACACATTCAATTTGTCTTGGTTTTCAGGGACTTTTCGTTTCTTGTCATTAGTCACGTGTTCCTTTGTTCTAGTTTCCCCCCACTCATCAGTTACCATGGACACTAACACTTGTCATCACAGCTGTTCGGATTTTAGTTGTGTTGTGTTTAGTTTTGTCTTGTGTTACACGGGGTTTCGGATGTTGACTTCTGTTTGGATTACTTGAATAAACCTTGTGAGTTTTACCATCATCATCATCATCATCAATGTCATCTTCTTCTTTGGGACGTTAGCGTAGCATAATATTGGACCAAAACGTATTATGCAGCTCAATCCGATGCCGTGGCTTGCGTCAGCCAAAACTTTTTCGTTTTCACCAAGTGATTATATCGTCTTGCACTCCCCTTACAAAAAAAAACTGCAGTATATTGAAGTAGCACAGTACCAAGTAGTTTAACTGCAGTTTTATTTAAGCACAGCCATAGATTTTGAGTATAAATGAAGTATAGTCACAGTACAACTGCAGTACATTGAAGTTCAACCGCAGTAAAACTGTAGTAAAGTACAGCTGCAGTAAAACTGTAGTAAAGTACAGCTGCAGTAAAACTGTAGTAAAGCACAGCTGCAGTAAAATGAAGTACAACTGAAAGTTGCATGAAGTATAAAAACAGTATAACTGCAGTTGTATTGCAGTTTTATTTTACTAGTACTTTAGATGTATTGCAGTATAGTTGTATTCCAGTAAAGCTACAGACAAATTAGGTTATACTGCAATCCTGCAGTTTTTTCGTGTCCAAAAAACTGCATTTTTCTATATGTAACAAAAACTGTAGTATTTCTTCTAAAAAACTGCAGTAATCTTTTGTAAGGGTCACCTGCCTCTGTGACGATGAGACCTTGAAGTAAATTTTCTAGATCGGGGCTAAATTCCATCATCCCATCGACCTACCAGACACCAAAGGACTTGACTGGAAGGAGGCCATCATCAGGTATCCAGAGAACAGTCAGACCCAGAGCAAACTTCAACACCATCGTCCATAAAGGAATCATATGTGCCCCCTGCAGACTTTGAGGGTCAACCTGCCGCGACGAGTGAGACAGAGCTTGTGGAATAGAGGACCGGACTCACCATAAACCCGTAGTGGATCTGATCAGGGGAGTGAGTCTGCAACACCAACGCCCGATGAAACCAAGACAGGGGACTGGCTGATAGACTTCAATGGGAACGTGTCAACTCCGACCCTATCCTACCCAGTATATGAATCATCTTTATTGTCCTTAGAGAACTTTAAGAACTGATTCGTCAGTCAGTTCAAAATTATCGCTGTGCAAGGACAGCATTATGAGCAATACGAACTGGGATTTTTCTTGGCTTTAAACTTTGTGAACTGTCATGAATACGTCATCCTGTGAAGTCTCATTTCATTGTCACCACCACAGAGCTCAGCCAGTTCTCAGCCCCTACCAGATATTTGCAGCCCTGCATCATCTCCGGGGAGTCCCTGCTATAACATCGAGCCAGGGGTCATGCAACCACCAGCAGTGCCTGTCCAAAAGAATGCTAAGGTTCTGCCTCCAGCCTCTGATCACTTCACTCCATCTCAGCCCCTCCACCTGTCAGCTCTACCTTGGCTTTTCCCACCACCAGCTCTACCAGAGACCCTTGGCCTGGCTCCACCAGGTTCTCTCGTCGCACCAGCTCCCCCTTGTTCAGTCACCCCATAACTTCTGCTACAGATCAACAGGCCATCTGCTGCGCTACGACCTTCCACCCCTTCAGCCGCAGCGGGTTCCTCCTTCCATTCAGTGTCACCACCATCCTTGACTACACGGGCATCGCCCCAGTCCTTGGGTGCTCTGGCTTTGCCTCTGACGCTCGTTGCTGTGGTTGTGCCCAGGTCTCTGGAACCTGCGACGACGCTCAGCTCCATCGGCCCTCTGTCTGCGCCTGTGGATCCATCAGCCTCGTCTCCATTGGTCACCCCCCAGATGTCGAAAGCCATGCCATCTATATCTTGGCTACTCCTTCCATCGGTTCTGCTGTTGACTGTTAGTACTGGGAATCTCATCAAGAACATTCCATCTTTGCCACTGGGGTCTCATCATCATCCTCTCATCACCATCCCTTCACCACACCCTGCCTCCATCGCTTCACTTCTGCCTCCCTGCATCGTTTCGCCATCTCCTCGTTCCCCTCCAGAGCCCCAACCACCTATGTGTCATTTTATGTTGAGTCATGTGGTCATGCTTTGCGGGGGGAGGTGAGGGGTTGAAGGTAATGTCACAGTCACGTTCAGTTTGTATTGATTTTTATGGACTTTCTGTTTGTTGTCATTACTCACATGTGTTCCTTTGTTCTAGTTTCTCTCCACTTATCTGTTACCATGGACACTAACACTCATCATTACAGCTGTTCGTATTTCCGATAATCATAACTGTGTATTAAAGTTCCTGCCTGTGTTCATTTCTTTGTCCGGTATTGTACATGTCTTGTGTTACACTCTGTTTAACATGTTGGCTTCTGTTTGGATTACTTGAATAAACATTGTTGAGTTTCACTATCATCATCATCTTTTTTGAGACGTTTGTGTAACAGCTGCCTTATCAGGCAATGACTTTATAGGCAGCGGTTGTGGAGGTGCCTCAGAAAAACTGATTTCGGACAGACTTCTAAGGCAGCGCAATGGTTTAATGATCTACAGCAAAATAGAGCCAGCTTTGGTGATAAGCAAATATTTAATTACTACAACAGAAATTTCTTGCTGTAAATATATATCAGAAGTGGAAAGTGTTGGTCAAAAATTTACATTTACACACAAACTGACCACCAACCACAACTTTTTAGACGCCATCTTTACATTTTCAACTCAACTGTCACAGAATGGAAAGCACAGAATTGTGGGATATCAAAGGCAGCAAAGGATACATCTATGCTGCTTTCTATATAGATTCACCTCTCTCCCCCATGACAGTTTTCCAGATTCTTCCACCACCCCAACTCCTCACTCTCGACTGCTCCAAGCCCAACTAGAGATGGGCGGAGTTATCAAAAGCATCAATACTCTACTTTTTTTTTTTTTTTAAATATATGTTTTGTTGTTGTTGTTTACCAGTGATTGTTTATTAAGCAAGAAATTGAATTCGTACAATATTCATTGAACTGGACAAATAAACTATGTCAGCAAAAGATTGCGTCAATCAATCAATCAATTACTGCTGTACTGCATTAAAACAGGGCTGCATTTCCCAAAAGTATCATAAAATCCCATTGCCATCTTTGCAATCAGCTTAGGCTCAAGATACTTTTGGGAAACACAGCCCAGGGTTATTTTAAAATAAACTAATTAAAACTGCACATAATTTGTGCAATTAATTTAAATTTAAATTCAATGTTAAAGTTTAAGTAAATCATGTTCTATTCTGTAACTGTCATTAATATAAATCATACACTGTCAAATGAACCTTTAATCCAGTGATCATAGTTCAACTACAGTAGTTGTAGTAAAACCACAGCAACCTCAAAATTTACCACTACAGAAAACATTTTAACCATGTGTAAACCAAAACATAATCTAATAATTTCCAATCAAGGCATATATTGAATGTTTAAATGGCTTTCAAATATAATGTGGAGAGGGCATCATTAGCCATTTTACTCTTAGTATTGATGTAAATGTTCAGTTTAGATACCGTATCAGTATCAATGATACTGGCCTATCAAATTTCTGTGGCACTTCATTCAAGATTGAGGAGGGCAGGAGCTATGAGGTTTTACAGACAGTTTGGGGAACCAATGGAGTTACGAGATTTAGTCAAGAGCTGTTTGATATTTTTTAATGGTTAAATATTTGCAAAACCAACAGACAGACATAAAGGGTGACCAATAGTGTGATTTATGAAGAAAAAAAAAGATAAGTGGTTTCTGCCCGACAGTGGCGATATGTTCTCGGCTGTAATTGTGTTACAATGTGCAGCAGTTTTGCAACAAATTGCTCATCCCTGGAAACATACTGTGTCATGCCTGGCGTCCCTGTCATGAAATGCAATAGATAAAGAAAGGCAATAATAAAACACACAGCTTGTCATGTTCCTTCTTCTTATGATTAAGGTGGAAATATTGCCCTCTCTAGGAAAGACATCTTCAAATAAATTTCTATCGTCTTTTTATCAGGTGAAAGGGCCACGGACTGAGAGAGTTCACTAGGAAGGCGCCATATTGCCTGGGATGAGATTAGGAGATTACTGGCCTTGACCTGTTCTAATGGCACTCCATCATATTTACCAAATGGCGCTATTTGCACGGCGCCTGCTTAGGAAGAGATGAAATAGACTGGCAACAACAAAGCCGTCAGCTCTCAAGGGTGTGCTGTCGAGATGGAAGAATCCAGCAAAAACAACAGGGAGATTTCATCACACGCACGCATTACAGCCCTTCTGAGACTTAGAAAACGGGAACGGCTGCTACTCGAAATTGGCGCATCTTGATTTACACAATCGCTCTCAATGCTGAGTGTGCTTTTCCTTGCAGACACCACATTCACCTCATATTGCACCTTGCTTTGTAAGGTATTAGGAAAAGCTGGCGAGGCGTAACCGCCTGTTGTCCTGTCAAGCCCTCGTAATACAGTGTGAGCAATGCAAGACGAAATCCGGTTAAATACCTGGATGACAAATAAATGTATGGCAAAGGGGGAATTAATTCAGCGCTTGTACGACATGTGTCCTTATGACAAATAAGGGGGACATTTGTCAGTCTGTAGCACAGATGGCCCCGCTAGAGCGTTTGACAAATTACCCCCACCTTGCCTTTACTGGTCGCTTGAGCGTGGGGAGCCGAGCGATGGCATTGTTAATCTGCAGCATTTGGCAATTCAAACTGCTTTCCCCCTGCTCAACGGCAAACTGCCTTGCTTTTAATGACCTTCAAACTGTCTTCTATTATTCATCCCAACCATCTCGGCGAGCATTCTGGTGCTAATAACTAATTAAACCACAAATGACGAGCTTTTTGGATTTCAATACCATACTTAGGTGTAAATATTTTATGTACTTGGGTTGTTACGTTGCTTGGTCCTAACATACGCGAGCTTGTTACTAAAGCTTTGTTTGGTGTTTTATGACCGTGTGCTCCACGCCTCTGGTTCCCATGGATGGGTCATTCCCTTCAGTGTCAGTTGATGGTGTGGAAAACCTCAGGGAAGGGCCACTTAAGTGGGCTTAAGAGATATGTAGCGGTGCTGCGCAATACCTCAAAGAGCAGAAATGTCCTCGGTTGGTCTATAGCATGAGATCATGCAATGATCAATGTCTCATTGTTAATGAGACAAATTATTGCTGTATAGCTCTGAAAACGGGAAACTGATACAGAGATTCTTTCCCAGTATACTGACAGATGGAGGAATAATTTAAAGTAATGATGCTACCAACTGAAAGGGACAGTTCGCTCAAAAATAAAACTTCTGCCATGTATGTCTCGCCTTCATGTTGTTCCAAATCGATGTGACTGTCTATGGCACACAAAAGAAGAGATTTCAAAGAATGTCTCAGATGTTTTTTTTTTTTTTTTGTTTGTTTGCTTTTTTTCTCCAGTGAGCTAAAATGATTCACAGAAACACACATAATACTGTTCAAAAGTGTGGGGTCCTTATTTCATCAAGGACACATTCAATGGATCAAAAATGACATTTATAATGCTAAAAACGTTCTATTCATCAAAGAATTCTGAATCCCGAATCACAGTTAACACAGAAATATTCAGCAGTTGATTTCAATATTGATAATAATAATAAATGTTTCTTAAGCAGCAAATCAGCATATTAGACACTGAAGACTGGAGTAATGATGCTGAAAATTCAGCTTTGCCATCACAGGAATATATATTTCATTGCCATTATATACTCACATCAGACCATTGTGTATTCTCTGTAATTGAGCCTATGCTATCCACTCTATGATTGGTTAGTCGTACTGCCATAGACATATGCTTGTTATTGGGATTTGGCCCATGTCCATGGCACAGTCACTTAATGAGGTGTGACTGACCATGTGTTCGTGATTTATCAAGAACAAATGATGAATGTGATCCTTCTTTCAGTGTAATTGGCCTCATTTTACATTTGGGCTTTTAAATACATTAGCAGCAGTGTCAGGATCAACACACAGGGGGGATTTCACTAAAAACGAGTTGTCCACTGAGTATTGTTTTAGCACCTGACTTACTAAACGAATAGTGAAAATCAGGTAAAATCGCAAATGCCTTGTAAAACCGAACTGCTGTTATAAGTGAATAAGACTCTGATGACAGTGAATTCCCTGTGTGGTTTTTAAATATAACCAACCTAATTAATAATATTGCAACATATATAAGCACTTCAAGCAACATATATGCTCTCGTAAAGACTGACTACACAGAAGGACACTGCAATGATTTATGAACTCAGAAAACTGACTACAGCAAAGAGCTGTGTCTCGTCTGCATCCCCTTGAAGTCATTCTCCAAGTAGTTTAATTGTCTATGCATATATCATTAATTTCTAATTAGCTTTTAGCAGAGCACTGCCTCTTCATCAGCGATGCAATGATATTTAAATGGCATAAATCAAATGGGCATCTTCTCTTTAAAGGAAAAAAAGCACGTTTTATTGATAACAAAATATATATTTAATTCAATTTTTGTGTTTACATTAACAGATCTCACTTACTTTTTTAAATATGTGAATGCAGATTGTTGTAATTTACGGGGCTAGTGATTTTAACCCATCAGCATATTTTAGATTTAAAGTTAATTAATCAGCTCATTTATTGAATATATCAGTGTTAATGTATTTGTTCTTTGTGGACTCTGCTACGCTGCTGTTTATTATTGCTGCTGTTGATACAGCAGAACAAGTATTGACTTGCTACTACTAATACATACACAGACACGCTATTGTGAGCATGTAAGATATGCTGCTGCTGCATAAATAGATCAATAGAACATGCATAAATCCCGTAGCAGATCTAGGCAGGTGGAGCTGGGGGAGGTGGAAGTTTTCAGAAAAACTAGCCTACAGCAGACTGAACAAGACTTTTTAAAAGTTGAGAGATCAATCTCTCAGCAGAGGCCAATCAGCTTGTGCCATGTAATGATGTGATTGCTTGAAGATTGCATGTAACTGACCTATCAGCCAGCGCTTTCTAGAGTTTCACGACTACTCGATATATATTTATTCGTAATCAAGATTTTCAAGGTTCACATTTAAACATATTCACGTTAATCTATACATGGGGCCTGTTACTGCTCACTATTTATTTAGTTTGAATTGATATATTTCATGTAGTCTTTCAGATCACACAATTACAAAACAGTTAGAGAAATTAGCTGCATATAAAACTATATTAAAAAGCATTTCACACTAAAGGGCAATGTTTTAGTAACTTAATGTACATGATTTATTAGAAAAAGTTAGTTCAGCAAAAACACATCAAATGTGAAGTGTCATGCAGGGAATTGTGAGTAAAGTATACAAGGACAAATATAATTAAATATTATTCAAAGAACTGTAAATTTAATGGTATTTTACAGTAAAATGACATTAAATGTACTGTTAGATCTATTACAGTTTTTCACTGTATATGGTATGGAACATTTCTGTAAATCAATTAACTGTTTTTCACTGTAGCATTTTTAGTCTTTTGCCGTTAAAATCGCTGTAATTTTTTTAGAGTTTAGGACCGTTTTATGACTCTATGAAGCGACACTCCAGGTTCCTCAGCCAATCCACCGGAGAGCCATCACTGTGGAGCTTCGTTGATCTAAAAGAGGAACTTCCAGCTGATATTCACTTTGAACATTATGGTAGAAAGGAGCTGGCGCACCCTGCTCAAAGTTGCACAAAATACAAGACTGGAATGTGGAATCAGACATCCATGTGCTCCAGTTCTTGAGTTAGAATCCAGATAGAGCCTGAAGCATGTAAGCATTCTTACTAACGATTGCATCAGAAAACAATAGTGCTTCAGCTGGTGGGAAAGTTTCCTTAGAGGAAAAAAGAAACCCAGATTGGCAAGCTCTCATTCACTTTTTAAGAGCGAGCCATGCTAGGAACTCAAAACATTTGATTTCCCTACCAGCACCAGTGAGTATCTGGTTGATCTGAACCAGAACTGACTCTTTTGCTCGATACTCACAACATAACATTCTTACAGCAACGTTAAAAACACTGTTGGGGGACGAAAGCATGGGTAACCCATGTTTCTATTCTGTCAAGCATCAAGACATGACTTTCTGCTCAACCTCCACCAAACACGAAGAAATCCTAACACGAAGAATCCAGCAATAGTATAGCAATGGTTCGGAAGAGCCATAGCAATTAAATTAACCATGATGTATCATTGACCAAAACTTCTTTATTCTTAAAGATGTTAGGAAAGTTTAAAAAAGATAAAGGGCTGTGAGATAATGATCTCATTAAACTGTTCAGTGAAACATCTCCTTGATTCCTTGAGAAATGGCTGAAAAAATAAAAGATAGTCTTCACAGAGAGGAACAACGTGGTTGCTTTCCAATGACTCACTTTACAATGAATTTTTAAATGACGGAATACACATGCCACCCCGAAGAAAACAGATCATCCAACAGCTCAGGACTTATGAAATATACAAACCTCCCTGTCGTCAAGAATCCTCCCATCCCTTCATTAAAACAGCGGCTTTAAGTTCATTAAATATCGTGAAAGAAAAATGGTCCATCCATAACTTGAACACTTTTTTTAATTCAGATCTGATATTTTTGATGCTGAGGTCGTTCTTTTGTAATCATTTAAAAAAACGACGACCATAAGAAATCGATCCATTTTGATCATCAGCTTGAAAATCAGTTGTTCAAGTACATTAAACGAATATAAGACTTAAACAGTAAGACGGTTCAAGTTATGTTGCTTTATACAACTGAGATTACATGGCATTTTTAGAGTGGAATAAATCTTTTTTTCAGTCATATTGATGAGAAACTTTGCTTATTTAAACTAGGTCATTGACCTTTTCGCTACTAGAAAATCTTGATTATTGATCAGGTGTTTTTCTGAAGAAACTTTTTGGCTCCAGCCAATTACCTTCTGCTTTTTATGAAGCATTGAGCAGAATCACAACAAGATAACAACCTAATCAAAATGAACAGTCAAAATGAATGTTTCTTGTTCATCAAAAAAAAATTCCTTAAATATAGTTCATCCTTAGTCGCAGTCCCAATTATACATGTACATTTTTTTTCTGTTTATGCAGTATCAGCAAAACTATTTGGATGTGGGTGGAATGAGGATCCTGTTTGAAATAACGCTTGCACAAGGTAGTTAGGCCATTAAATTAAACACCAGCTAAACTAGCTTAAGCCAACTAAGACCAGCAAATCGCTTTAAACTGGTTTTGGCTGTTATTTCCAGCAGAGAATCAAATATTTTGATGCAAAATCTAATCTCAGTTAGTCAGTTCCATTGCGATATATACTAACATTTGGTTTTTTAAAGAAGTAAATACTTTTATTCAGCAAGTATACATTAAATCAGACGTCTGCAAACTCAGTCCCGGAGTGCCGCTGTCCTACAGAGTTTAGCTCCAACCCCAATTCAACACACCTGAACCATCTTATCAAGGTCTCACTAGGCATATAAGACACTTTCAAGCAGGCGTGTTGGAGCTGGATGGGGCGGTAACAATAAGGTTCATTAGTTAAACGTTAGTTAATGTATCAACTAACATGAACTAATCATGAGCAATCCATTTCTTACTGTATTTACTAATCTTCGTTAACGTTAGTTAATGAGAATACAGTTGTTCATTGTTTGTTCATGTTAGCTCACAGAGCATTAACTCATGTTAACAAGATTTTAATAATGTATTATAAATGTTGAAATTAACATTAACAAAGTTTAATAAGTGCTTTATAAGAGCAGTTCAATATTAGTTCATGCAAACTAATGTAGTTAACCTTATTGTAAAGTGTTACCGATGGAGCTAAACTCTGCAGAACAGTTGCGTTTGGAGACAACAAAAAATCCTGATTCACATAAACACTGTTAGTTCAAACTCAAATCAAAAAAAAAAAAAAAAAAACATCAAAATTTGCCCTCATGTGATCATGTCTTGTGTTTCCCTAGGCTGCGTTCCACTCCACTTTTAGACACGCACTCGCAAACTTCCGTAAACACTTCCCCTCAGGGGAAAACCTGACGCCACTTCGTGAAGTGGGCTAGGGAATTTTATGTAGAAAGACTCTCGTCCCCTCCAGTTTGACAGAGGGAGCGAGTTTACTCTGATGTACACTTTAAACAGCTCTATGTATATCAATATACTTGATTGTGACATCACAGCAGATCACGTTTAACTGAAGTATATGATATTATTTTGAGAATTAATTGCACAATACTGTATATTAATTATGTTGAGACTTAATTGCATACTTGTAGCTGCCTTATGCAGAGTCAAAGTTTATATTATTTATACTTTCGTGACAAGATATACCTATAGGATTTTGATAACACGTCACAACAAGGCTAATATGAACTAACAATGAGTTAGTTAGTTAATAAAAATACAGCTTGTTCATTACTTCACAGTGCAACTAGTAAATACAACTAGTTTGTAACTAGTTCACAAATACTACTCTTGATTTTAATAATGTATTAGTAAATGTTGAAATTAACATTAATGATTAAAAAATGCTATAGAAGAGCAGGGCATTATTAGTTCATGATAACTAATGAACCTTATTTTAAAGTGTTACCAGGATTTTATAACTTATATGCATAGAATGGTGCATTAAACAAACTTGAGATCTAAACAATAAATCAGCTCCATAGTGAATTCCAAGGGCTTAGTGTGTTCCATTTAAACTTTATGCACAAGTTCTGCCAGTAGTAGGCACCCATGCAACTTAAGCAATGATGGACATCTGAGTACACAAGTAGGAGGGAAGTTAGTGAGTGAAGGGCATAAAAATTTGGAGCATCACATTCATAACTTAGTCTCATGGTTAATGGTCTGATTGGTTCCCTTGTTTCATTGCTTTATTGTGTTGATCACTTTCAGGAGTTACTTGTTTAGTCATTAGTATATATAGCCCTCATGTTACCATTGTCTCTTGTCTAGCTTTGTGATGGGAGAAGCAAAGCTTTTCAAAGCTTCAAATTAATTGAACCAATTGCAACACCTAGTGATTCGCTGTTCTGAAGCATTCGATACGGCACACGCTGGTGATGCCTGCTGGTCAAAACAGTGTAAACGCAATAAAAACTCAGGGCAAAAAAACATGCCTAAAGCAGCTTTTAAAATCCCATTTCAAGCGTTTTATTGAAAGTATAATATATGAAATAGAATTAACTAACCATCTAATATCATTAAATACTAAGTGTCAGTGTAATATGTTTTCTTTTACAATTTACAGAGCTTGTTTTCTTTGTTCTGGCTCAGCTGAACAGGCCAATAAGGGACTATTATTTAGTGTATTCTATTTTGTAAATTTATTTAGTTTTCTGTTTTTATATTAGTGTGTACTACTTTTTACCATGTACCCCTGCTGTTGCTAAATGCAATTTCCCCACTGCGGGACAAATAAAGGTTTTACTTACTTACTTACTTATTTTTTAACTACTACTGTACAAATGTCTCATTAAAATGTATACAAGTACATAAAACTGATCAGAGATCAGGTAAAAACCATAGACACCTGTTCAAGGGTTCATCCACATGATTCAGAGATCGCCCCAGCGATGACCCATTGACATTTTAAAACGTTTCGAAACAGTTATGACATAAAGAAGCCTTGTTTACCGAAATCACATGACTTTGGAAGTTCGAAAAACGCTCTGAACCAATCCCCAGCTTTGTCTTTAAAACCCACTTTTGCTGAGTTTATATTTGCTCAAATTAGTTCATTTTTTAAGTCAAATTAAGTCATGTCATGTTTAGCTCTGCCAAGTCTTTTGTATATTGTTTTTTTGTTCCATGAATAAAGCTGCATTTTGGTTCAGACTACCCACCTACAGTAGACTTTGTTACATCGACACTAATAATAATAATAAATATTGTTAGGATGATTTCTGAAAGATTATGTGACACTGATGGCTGATGAAAACTCAGCTTTGCCATCACACGAATAAATCAATATATATATATATATATATATATATATATATATATATATATGTATATATATATAAAACTTATTTTAAATTGTAATCATTTAGTGAAAGTTTCACAAGAAATACAGACTTGGTGAAAATAAGAGACATTAAAAAAATAAATAAATATTACCGACCCCAAACTTGTGAAGAGTAATGTACCTATATAAAAACAAAAACGCCTTTCTGTTCATATGCTGCATATTTTGCTTTATTCCTCCACTTGTTCACAAGGAGTAAAGAGAGTTCTGCACTACCTGAACCCATTTCTACTTGACAGAGTAATGATCACTTCTTTATTCTAGCATTCAAAAGTGACCCATTATGAGCCGTCCTTTTCCATTCTTTGATTCTTCGTCTCTCTCTCTCGCTCTCTCTCTCGCGTCACTTCAGACTGAATGTGCTTCAGCCACTCTGATGACATGTGAACAAGTGCAGTCTGCTTTCAAAATCCCGCCATCAGGTAAATCGGCTTTCTGGAGAAATGATTTCAATGAATGTGATTTAAACCTCATCTTGGGACTAAGCGTGGAAGCTGACTGGAGAGTTATCAAGCCTTGAGGGCAGATCTGGCCTCTGGTCTTTTGCTCTTCTGTTCTTATCACACACTACAGGGACCTGTTGATGTGTATGTATAACCTACTTCACCTGCTAACCCTGCAGCCACTCTTGCAGCATTTTAAATGGCCACACACTTGAAATAAGCTTAGCAGGCAAGTAAATCCAGAAAGCGTGGTTGCAACTGGCTATGACTTTATGTCCTTTTAAAAAGCTGTGACTGTAAGTGGTCAGTGTGGTTTTATGTCCCATTCCTTAAAGAGTTAGTTCCCAAAAAAATGAAAATTCTGTCATTAATTACTCACCCTCATGTCATTCCAAACCTGTAGAAGTTTTGTTCATCTTCAGAACACAAAGGATGAAATCCCTCCATACAGCTACACAACTGAAAATCTGATACTTCAAAAAGTTCATAAAGAGATAGTAAAACTAATCCATATGAATTGAGCGGTTTAGTCCAAATTTTCAAAAGAGACATGATCGCTTTATATGATTAACAGATTTAATTGAGGCTTTCATTCACGTATTTCTCAACTCACTCAAGCATGTTTGCTTAACGTGAGAGAACCAATCTTTTAATGCATCATATTTGAAAGTACAAATAAATGTGAGTGAAATTTTATACTTGTGTTTGGAGAAGGTGATTATAAGTGATTAATGACTTTGTGAGGGTTTTTTTTTTTTTTTTGTATGACTTCAGAAGACTTGAAATATAGGGTGTGAATCATATCAAAAATAAAATCACTTTTATGGTTCTTTTATTGCATTGTTTGTCATTTTTAAGCTTGACATTCGTTGCTCACTATTTTCTTCCATTGTATGGAAAATAGTAGCACGAACATCTAGCTAAATTTCTACTTTATTTATTTATTTTGTTCAATGGAAGTAAAAGTCAAACTGGTTTGTAACAACATGATTGAAGGTGAACTATTCCTTTAAGATGCAGTAGGAGGCCATGTTACTACAGCATATATGTAAGAAAAAGGCTTTGTCAGACTTTGACCCAGATTAAATCAAAGGCTATAGCTCCCCTGCCACACACAAACAAACAACTAATTACATGTCCACCACCGATATTCCCACTGGAACACTATTATAAGCAGTTATGAAGAGAGAGAAAATGCCAGGGTAAATTTATCTTCCATTGTCAAAACTATAATAGCGTTATATTCCTGCAGAAGCTTAATAATCATCACTTTAGTTTTCAAGTTTACCTATTCAACCCCAATTCACAAACAGCAATGTTTCACAATGCCTGTAATCAAACCTACAGCAAAGGACAACAGAAAGCCATGATTTGAGAGCAGAGATCTCGCACGCAGAGGCCATTCCTGTAAACACTGGTTTGAGAAAGTGCCAAAGAAACAACATGTTCGGAATAGAGTCTTTTTTTTTTTTTTTTTTTTTTTGAATGGGGGCCAAAGTCTACAAGGACTGTGTATTTAATAGGTTGGAATAAACAATGTTTTCACAGATCCTTAGGGTTGTATTGCCTTTGGGAATGTATTTCTACATTTAGAGGCACTATTTCGGTAATAATATAAAATAACAGTAGTTTTCTGAATTATATATCTCAATTCAAGATACCGCTATTCATAAAACATTCCTCTTTTTGTCTCTTTGAATTTTTATTATACATAACCGCCAGAGCCGAGATCAAGCATTTAGTTCTCAGCTGCAACAATAAACTACAAACAGAAATGCACCTCACTTATGGACACATGCGATTATCCGTATCATTTCCGTACAGAAAGATCCCATTAATTTTCGGAATGAAGTGGACAGAATCTCAAATCCTATTGCTCACCATAACACATCCTGGAAAGGCAATAAAAAGAGGAAGGGGTACGAGTCCTCAGTTACTGTGAATTGAGGAGACTCAGTTTAGTAAGAGGGGGAAAACAGCCATTGTAAGGGCTTTTTCTGACGTGCACAGAGGACAGTATAGGGCAGAGGGAATTTTAAGAGATAGTGGGTCAGAAAAGGCATTCTTTATCTCAAGTAAGCAGATTATTAAACCTGAAGATTGAAAGGTATTTTTGTTGAAAACAGTTAATGTTGATAAATGCTGACATCAGCTCCTTAATATTTTTGTGGAAACCATAATACATTTTTTCAGGATCCTTTGATGAATAGAAAAAAAAGAAACACTAATAATAATTACTCTAATTTTGATCAATTTATTGTGTGCTTGTTGAATAAAAGTAATCATATTTACATTTAAATATATATATAGTTTATTAAGAAATGAGTAAATATATTTGTAACGCTCGGAAGGCAGGAGACGAGGGATATAATAAACAGACAGGTTTATTCTTAAGATGAACAGGAATCAGACACGCGACAGTGTGTTACGCACAAACAATTACAGACAACTGAATGAGACAAGGGGAGGAACTTAAATACATACAGATGACGAGGGTTGAACGGAAACAGGTGATGATAATTAAACTAATAGACAAGGTGAAAACTAGAGTTCAACAAGACAAGACATACATGTGACATAACGCCCCCCTCGGAAAGGCGCGTCCTCGCGCCGTAAAAGGAAGAAGGCGGAGGCTCAGGAGGAGGGCGTGGAACTGGAGACAAGCAGTGCCCAGGTGAAGATGGCCGCCGCCATGGTGGAGCTGACAGTGGGAGGAGCCAGGGAGGAGTCCAGACTGTGGGGTGGGATGACGTACTGGGGCCGATTGATGGCGGCAGAACCATAGCAGTAGGTGGAGGAACCGGGGGAGCTCGGCGCCGCCGCCGACCCTGAAGTTTGGTGCCGAGCCGCTGGCACGTGGGACCGAGGAGCCGACGCTGGTCTGGATGACCGGGGTGACGGTGTGGTGACTGAGGACGACAGGGTGGTTTAAGGGAGGGAGGAGCTTGCTGACGGTGTAGGAGTGACGGGTGGAGGTGTGGCCGCCAACCCAGAAGTCCGTAGTGGAAGCTGAGCGTCGATCCCCGGAGGCCGAACTGGAGGATCGAGGTAGCCCAGCAGAACTTCCGGGCTGACGGACCGAGGAGGTGATGAGGGAGCTGTGGATCGAGGTGCAGGTGACGGGCTGAAGGGTCCAGGTGGTGATGTGGGCCTGGAGGCCTGAAGGGAAGCCGGGGACTCCGCCTCGAGCCTTGCTGGTGGAAGGACAGCCCGAGGTGCTGGAGAGGAGCCGGACGGAGCGAGCGGTGGGGGCAGAGCCAAGGAGCTGGTCGTCCGCAGTGGTGGCCACGGATCCAGGGAGCTAACTGGAATCCGTGGAGGAAACGGAAGGGTATCTCCGGACGGGACCGGGGATGAAGGAATAGAAGCGGGTATTTGGGTGGGGAAAGGATCCGCGGTCCACAGGTCTATGAGGCTGCAGACCGCTCCTGGCTCTGGGATGGGCTGTTCCGCTTGCTTCGATCTCGGAGCGCACCCCGGGCTGCCAAGCTGAGGCGGAGCGTACGTCCTTCTTAGACCTCCAGACCCAGTAGTTCAGGTGAGGTCGAGCCTCCGAGCAGATAATGAAGCGAGGTAAGTCCATTTCTTCTTTTATCCTCGTGTTGAGGGGTCTGTAATTCTGTAACGCTCGGAAGGCAGGAGACGAGGGATATAATAAACAGACAGGTTTATTCTTAAGATGAACAGGAAACAGACACATGACAGTGTGCTACGCACAAACAACTACAGACAACTGAATGAGACAAGGGGAGGAACTTAAATACATACAGATGACGAGGGTTGAACGGAAACAGGTGATGATAATTAATAGACAAGGGGAAAACTAGAGTTCAACAAGACAAGACATACATGTGACAATATTAAGTTTGAGGCCTAAATTAATGCTGCAGCACTCTGCTTTTTACTAAAATCATTACTATCATGACCTTCTAGACCTTGAGAAATTCAGCTCTTGTTATTTAGAACAATCATATTGAGCGTTTGAATGAATTAAAATTCCCGCTAGAAAAATACTTTTTGCCTCTGACTCAATGCATGCTTCATATTTGTTGATTATGACTCAGTTGTTTTGGTACTCCATATGCACTACACCACATGTCATTCATAATTAATGGCTTTAAATAGAGAAACTCAGAACATTTTGAGAATCCATTGCTAAGGCAAGTGGAGCATTCAGTGCATGCAGCTTATTGAAACACTGCAATGGTGAGCCAGCAAAGCCATCCATTTATCATTCTGTTAAGAACCTCCATATTTCCTGCTACAACAGACCACTGATCTGCATTCAGAAAGGAAGAGGAAGATGGAGCAATAGGCTTATTGCTCTATCTGACCGATTTGTCGGGTTATTTTTTACAAAATTGGTCATTATTTTATAATTGCCCTGAAATAAAGTCAGTGCCCCGGGAGTGAGTGGCTCATCTTGGTGGAACGTAATGTGTGGTGTAATGCTATTAGCAGATCAAGCTAACACAGTGAGAGGTGAAAGGGCCAAAGAACTGACATATGTAATCAACCACCTGCATAAGAATCTGAAGCTCTGTGCCAAACACATCACAACCTGTGGGCAACCCTGCATCTGTTTCTGATGAATCAGCCTCATTAGAGCCAAACTTGAGCTGTGTCAAATCTGCATTAAGGCTTTTGCTAAAGACGATCCGGATTACATGGAGATGAGAGGGGCAGACAGATCCTGAGCTAGCTGGAAGCCCAAATCAGGATAACGTATGTCTAGAAATGAGATGCTATACTCATGGTTTGATGACCATCTGATATATATTGCACACAAAACTGGACACCATTTTCTTGATCTATTCCATTCAAATCGTACTGCCTGCATGACTGTTTGGGAAGAAAATCACTCAGAATGTAAATGTGGGCAGTGGAATTGGGCTGGGTGGAAATAACAATGAAATAAAGCACAGGGTCTAAAGAAGTTGAACCCTTAAAAGTTGAACTTAATCACTGCGCCGTGTGCTAAGTATTTTAACTTGCAGTGTTAAAAGTGTAAAAGTGCGAGTGTTTCATGTGCGAAACGTTGCAATAGACATAAGAAACATACATAACGGTCCATCCAGTGCATGATTGCAAAGAAAACAATGTAAAAATGGTGCAGACATGGAATTGTATTTAAAGATATTTTCGTTGATGCTCACTTGTTGTTATTTTAAGATTTTGATTATTTATTTGTATTACTTATATGTCAAAAACTGTAATTTTATATACTCTCACCTAAAGGATTATTAGGAACACCTGTTCAATTTCTCATTGATGCAATTATCTAATCAACCAATCACATGGCAGTTGCTTCAATGCATTTAGGGGTGTGGTCCTGGTCAAGACAATCTCCTGAACTCCAAACTGAATGTCAGAATGGGAAAGAAAGGTGATTTAAGCCATTTTGAGCGTGGCATGGTTGTTGGTGCCAGACGGGCCGGTCTGAGTATTTCACAATCCGCTTAGTTACTGGGATTTTCACGCACAACCATTTCTAGGGTTTAAAAAGAATGGTGTGAAAAGGAAAAAACATCCAGTATGCGGCAGTCCTGTGGGCGAAAATGCCTTGTTGATGCTAGAGGTCAGAGGAGAATGGGTTGACTGATTCAAGCTGATAGAAGAGCAACTTTGACTGAAATAACCACTCGTTACAACTGAGGTATGCAGCAAAGCATTTGTGAAGCCATAACATGCACAACCTCGAGGCGGATGGGCTACAACAGCAGAAGACCCCACCGGGTACCACTCATCTCCACTACAAATAGGAAAAAGAGGCTACAATTTGCATGAGCTCACGAAAATCAGACAGTTGAAGACTAATCTAAACTAAAAATGTTGCCTGGTCTGATGAGTCTCAATTTCTGTTGAGACATTGGATCCATCATGCCTTGTTACCACTGTGCAGGCTGGTGGTGGTGGTGGTGTAATGGTGTGGGGGTTGTTTTCTTGGCACACTTTAGGCCCCTCAGTGCCAATTGGGCATCGTTTAAATGTTTCTGACCATGTCCATCCCTTCATGACCACCATGTACCCATCCTCTGATGGCTACCAGCAGGATAATGCACCATGTCACAAAGCTCGAATCATTTCAAATTGGTTTCTTGAACATGACAATGAGTTCACAGCTCTAAAATGGCCCCCACAGTCACCAGATCTCAACCCAATAGAGCATCTTTGGGATGTGGTGGAACGGGAGCTTCATGCCCTGGATGTGCATCCCACAAATCTCCATCAACTGCAAGATGCTATCCCATCAATATGGGCCAACATTTCTAAAGAATGCTTTCAGCACCTTGTTGAATCAATGCCACGTAGAATTAAGGCAGTTCTGAAGGCGAAAGGGGGTCAAACACAGTATTAGTATGGTGTTCCTAATAATCCTTTAGGTGAGTGTATATAAATAGATTTTAAAGTAATGAGTTAAGGAAACACTATACAGTAGCCGACTAATTGAAACAACCATATTTATCCATATAAGTTCACAAGTACGCTTGTTAGAATGACATTTGTCATTAATTACTCACACTCATGTCGTTCCACACCCATAAGACCTTCGTTCATCTTCGGAACACAAATTAAGATATTTTTGATGAAGGGTTTTTTTATCCTCCAAAAAAAGCAACATAATACCACATTCAAAGTACAAAAAAGTAGTAAAAACTTCATTAAAACAGTCAAAGTGACTACAGAGGTTCAAACTTAATGTTATGAAGCGACGAGAATACTTTTTGCAAGCAAGAAAAAATTACAACTCTATTCAAAAATATCTTCTCTTCTGTGTCATTCTCTTACTCAGTGTACGTTCAAAGCCTCCAGGTTCAACGTCAGAACGCAGGCTCAGTATTGACAGATGGAGTTCACGTTAGCAGCGCAATGCATGCGTGTGATGCTGACGCAGGAGCTGGCCAATAAGAGTTCAGCGTTCCTGGAAGCGCTGCAATGTAAATAGCGGAGGAGAATGACAGGGAAGAGAATTGTTTTGTTTTTGCGCAAAAAAAAGTATTCTCGTCGCTTCATAACATTGAACGACTGTAGTCACGATGACTGTTTGAACGATGTCTTTAATACCTTTCTGGACCTTGAATGTGGGTACTTACATTGCCTTCTATGGGATACAAACAAAAAAAACTCAGCAAAAATATGTTAATTTGTGTTCCGAAGATGAATGAGGGTCTTAGATGGATATGAGGGTGAGTATTTAATGTTTTGACAAGCAGACATTCTTAGAATCTGTACACATTTTCTGTACAACTATATACCAAATTGAGGGGAGAGGGGGACCACCCCTCTGAGTGCTCACTATAGATATCAGTCAGAAAGTCTCTTCCAATGAAAGGGCGGTTCCTGGCTAAAAGAGTCTGCAAATTACTTTCTGTTGAACATGAGGTCTGCATAAATGATGATGGATCTGATCGATTGATCCTCCAAATCTATTCACATGCTGAGCTCCTTAACACTTCACTATTTATCAACATACAACATCTTATAGTTTACTAAATGTATAAATTGCATCTACCCAACAGTGGTGCCTCCAAGCTGTTTCATGCCCTTCCTCATCCTGCAATCACTTCCCCTCCTGGTAAAATCTCCTTCAAGACCTCGACCCTCCTCCAGCAGGAGTAGCCTTAATGACGCTTTGATGCCATATGTCAGATTTCATCACTTGCTGAGTGAAATGACATTTTTCTCAATCACCCCAAGCAATTATATTGCAACCGGACAACACTCACCTCTTTAGACACAAATAACCACCAAGAAAACAGTTTATACTAATACTAGTTATCTGTTATCACGAAGGTGATTTCCTTAACCTATAGATATGATGCTATTGAGATGAGTTATTTACAACTAGATCTTTCGCAGATGGGCTGTATTTTGGCACACATGTTAGCGCTTGATGGCAGCCTTGGTAGCAGGTTACCTCGCTGACAGTTCTATTATTAACACTGTCACAAACTGTTTTCAGTAAATTGTGGTTACCTAGAGTGCTCTTGTTGGGAATGTTAACCAGTAATCACTGTGTTTAGCGCTGACATGACGTAAGATGTTCAGTTTGTTCATCATCTAAGTACTGAAACGGCTGCAAACATTGTGTCACATCCAAGATTGAACTCACTTGAATGAAACAGAAATAAAATGGCGAGATAGCAGAGGTCCCGACGTCCTTTAAACCTTCTGTGGACAATTTAGCAACCTCTACAGCAAGCAATTCCTCTGCCTGAGGCACAGCCTGCAGAGAAAACTACAGCCACATGACTTCTCTACACTTATACTCTATTGCCTTTATGACCGCATACCAGTTTGTTATATATACTGTGATTTTACAAATTAAGTGAGGAAAAAGATCTGTGCAACAAATCACAGGTTGCAGTACAGCAAGGACATGCAGGGGGTGTGTTTTCAAAGAAAAGGTTCTGTGTTTTTTTCTATCCACCTTGTTGTTTCCTAATGCTATATGGTAGATCTGGGGATAATTGTAACAGTTTTTTCTAAATGTACAGTTTTTTTTTTTTTTCATTCTTCGATTCAGATTGGCATGGAGATGGGGTTTTTTTCAGCGAGCCTTTTTGCAATGGAAGTACCAGTAGGTGACAACAAGTGATCTTTAGGTGATCAGCACTGAATCATTCACTTAATTCATTCAAACACTGCTCCATCAGAATATGCATGCTTCCCTACTATAAAGGCGAAAAACAGAATGTGAAAATATACTTGCCAGATAATCTACCACTATCTACTACTATCGTGATATTCAGCAGTGGTTTTGATATGCCTGCATTGTGAAGAGACCAGTTGCATAATTTCAGTGCCAATGACAGCGGATGTAGTGCGCCGGAATTAAATTCATATTGCATACATTCAAGCTACAGCATAGAACAAACCTTTTTAACAGGCATGAAGGGATTAATTTTTCAAAATAAATACCTACTTGTGATTTCGAACATAGGCACCAATTCATATACCTTTATGAGTGAGTCTTTGAATCATTGGCTCAATCAATTTGTTCATAAATACCACAAAATATTTGTACATAAATTCATTAAGGAATATTTTTATATATATATATATACTGCATGTTTTATAATATTGTGACCAAATCAGACAAGAAAGCCTTATTATCCCTGCTCTCCCATTGCTTTAAGAAAAAGTTTTTACTGTTTTGCCATTTTACTGTTTTACACTTCATCATGGTAATGAGAGAATCTGGAACTCATGTAAAAGTTTAGCATAATTAGCCCAGTATAAAACATTATTAATACTCACCTTTAGAGAAAAGCCAAACATGAATCTCATTGACTTTCTGCAGCAAGCATGTAATTTATGCAGAGAGCTGTAAACATTTTCTTAATTAACAGTCGGCTGCCCTCACTGAAAGAAGTGTGACAGGGTAAAACGAGCAGGGCATGGTGCAGGTCTAAGAGCGAAAAAACGTCCTGTTTAGATCCCGTGGGACTGCGAGTAGCTCATGAGCAAGCAGGTTTTCAAAGCCCTTGGTTAAACTCCAGGTTTAATATGGAAATGCCACAACAACAAGACAAGGCAATCTTCCAGCCCTGCCAATACAGTGATAAAAATGTTCGGTACAAAACCACAGTCTTTTTCTATATAGAAAGAAACATGTCACTGCCTACTCTACGGCAGCGGTTTTCAATCCTGGTCCTGGTCCCACTGCTCTGCACATTTTCTATATATCCCTTATTTAACACATATCTACAGATTGTGTGTGCATTTGACCTCACGGATCCCCTCAACCAACAGGAATTCTGACATGAGGGTGAGAAATAAATGACATAATTTTCATTTTTGGGTGAACTAACCCTTTAAGTCCAGCCTTTTCCTACAAAAGTTACTTTTGGGGTTCCATAGAGCAGTGGTTTGCCCTGTACATTCTGTATAGCTCCTTTAAGGCACTCAACACACTACGAAAGAATGATCTTAAATCGTATCTGATCAAGTAACAAAAAAAGTAAACATCAACGAATTTTAAAAACAAAATAAAACCAACAAATATAACAAATAATAAAATAAACTAAAAACCAAACAAACCAAATACCACACAAACAAAATCCAACTAGGTCCTCCCTCTCACAAACTGGTCCTAAAAATCCCTCCTGCCTTTTCTCGCTCTCCTCCTTCTCGCTCTCCCTCCTCCGCTCGACGGAGCGAGCTCCCCCCCTCCTCCTCCCACCGGCCTCGCGCGCCCCGCGCCGCAGCGCGTTACCCCCCGCTCCGCCTCCCTCGCGCCCCCCTCTCGCCTCCTCGCCGGCCGCCCCGCCCCCCGCGTGGGGCCCCTCCACCGCCCCCCGCGGGCCGACTCCCCCCGCCCCCCCCCCGGGACCGCCCCCCGGGGAGCAGCCATGGGGGGGGCACAAGGAGCGACCAGGAGAGAGGGAGACGAGGGAGAAAGAAGGGAGAAAAAAAAAAAGGAGAAAGAAGGAAAAAAAAAAAAAAAAAAAAAAAAAAAAAAAAAAAAAACTCCCAGACACACTGCCTCACCTGTCCGGCTCTCTCGAGAGGCTCTTCCGAGGGTCTCTTCCTCCCGGGCTGGCGGCTCCTCGGGTGGCTGGACGCTCCTGCCTCCCTCCTCTCCCTCCGCCCCCCGGGCGATGACTCCTCCCTGACTCCGGCTCCAGCTCCTCCTCCTCCCGTTCGGCCGGCCCGCTCCCTCCTCTCCCCCGGCAGGCGGGCGGGGCCTCGGCCCACGGCGGGCGGACCGCGGCTCCTCCCCGGGCGGCGGGCAGGCGCAGCGGGGCGGCACCGGCCTCCTCTCGGCCCTCCGCTCTCTCCGCCCCCGACGCCACCCCACTCCCGTCCGTCCCAGGCGCCCGGCAGCTCTCCGTCCCTCCCCTTCCCACCGCTTGCTCCGCTACACGCGTACCACCGCTTCTCGCGCCGGTTCTCTACCCGCGCTCCGTCGCGCCAGCCCCCAGCCAGCCTCCCCTCCCTCACAGCGAGGGCTCAGCACTTCTTCGTCCCCCTCCTTCCTCCCCCCCGGGTTTCAGTGTAACAAAGTTCTAAAATATATGGGAAGGGGAGGCGGGACCGAAGAATTCTTCAACGTATTTAATAAACAAACAATAAAAAAAACAAAAAAAAAAAAATAAGGCGGGGGGGTTCCTCCACGCGCCCTCACGCCACCAAAAACCACATAAACAACAAAATAAAAACTCAAATGGTCTCCTCCTCCTCCTCTCTCGTCGTCCTCCACTGTCTCCGCTCCTCCTTTATGCTTCCCCTCTCTCTCGTGGGAACTCGACCGAGCGCCGCGCACTCCTCTCTCTCCGTCTCTCGCGTCGCGCTCCTCGGCGCCGTCCTCCCTCTCCTCTCCGCCCCCTCTCCTCCGCCCTCGCGCCGTTCCCCCTCACGGCTCTCGCCCGCCGTGCTCGTCACAGTATCCAATGTTGAATATTTACGATTTAAGATCATGCAACCCTGACGTTTTTTCAAAGCAGATTCAATCACTCTTACCACACATCACACTACAGGAAAATCTGACAAGATAATCTGTAGAACCATCATGATAATCATGACTTTAACTAGGGTTGTCAGAAGGGGAGAAATGGGCCAAAAATTTCTGATTATCTCATAGCGTGCGAGTGCCTTAAAGGAGCCACACAAAATGTGTAGAGCAAACCACTGCTCTACGGAACCCCAAAAGTAACATTAAAGGGTTAGTTCACCCAAATATGAAAATTCAGTCATTTATTACTCACCCCCATGTCATTCAATACCAGTAAGACATTCGTTCATCTTCAGAACACAAATGAGATATTTTTGATGAAATCCGAATGAATCCGATAAAATCCGAAGCAATGTCACAGAACTTCTTAAGATCCAGAGAGGTACTCAAAACATTTAAAACAGTTCATGTGAGTACAGTGGTTGTATCTTAGTATTATTGAGCAACGAGAATACTTTTGTGAGCCAAAAAACAAAAGAAAATAAAGACTTTTCAACAATATCTAGTAATGGCCGATCTCAAAACACTGCTTTTGAAAAGCTGTTTTTGACGATTTTCAAAATATAATAATTAATTATTCATTTAGATTTGAAATTATCATTAATTTAGAAGAAGGTATGAAAGGCAGAACCCCCAGACTATCGGTACCAGAAGATATCGCTTTGAATAATCTGCTATTGGTATTGATTGAGAAATTTTGTATCGGTGCATCTCTAGTTTGAAAGTAACTTCTCTGTGAGCTGTGCTTCATACTGTTGATAATAGACAACAGAGCTATTTTGCCCTCTAAATTTGACTGTGACAGCATCTTTAGTAATGAGTTCCACTTAAGCTTTAAATATCTTAGCGTAAAAGTGGATCCTATCAATACTACTTTGTATTGTTGTGACATGTCCTCAAGATTTAATTTTGTGCTTAATTTTTTGAACAACTTCCATATTCTGCACTGTACCAGAGGTTGCAGTGGCTACTTAGGCTGAATGTAGAAGCAATTATGCATAGAGTCCATTAAGAAGATGATCTTAGCTCATTTTTTACAGTTACGCTTAGTGCAAATAGTAAAAAGTCCAAGTGTAAGTTCTACATGGTACAATCAGTCTACTCCTTGATATCAACGGAGTATAATGTGCTAAATTAACAAGAGTCGTACACTCAGCATTCATCGACCTCTATTTAATGTGCTTTCTAAATGAACACTATGAATGATTATCCCACAGCTCCAGGTGATTGACATCTCATGGCATTTACAAATCCCAAGTAAAACTCCACAGTTCACTAGAGTACAGTTTCCAGCTCACTTATGAAGCATTTATGCATTTCCAGCTTGTATCTCATTAACAATTTCAAAGCCATGCAGTGGCAGTAGAATAATAAATATGAATTGTATTGGCATGGTTTGAATGTTTAATTAATTTCAGCTATTTATGATAAACACAGAACAGATGTTTCTGACCCTACCGCAGAGGGGACGACATCGGTGATTCACAGAGAACAGAAAAGAGAAAAAAAAAACATTTGAATGACCTTGACATTTCACTTCAGTTAAATGTCAGTTGATTTTCTCAGCTGACTGTGGAAAGGGAAACAATAGCAGGAGCAATATTTTCCACGAAACATTGATCTTAAGTTTCAACATTATAAAGACGACGGCGTGATTTTATTATTCCGTGTCTTCCTGTCTGAAAACCATCTGCGGGTTGTGTGGAATTCTAAAATCAAACACATTAATCATGCTTATGAATAAATAAATAAAATAACTATAACGATAACTATACTAGCATCCACACCAACGAACAATATCATTCTGTTTATTATAAACAGTTCTGCAGTTAAATGCTGGAGCTCTTTTAAGCAGAATGCATTATGATTGACTGTCAATGTTTTTATCAAAAAAAAAAAAAAAGAGTAAGTGAAATGAAAGTGATTCCAATGATATTGTTCCTCTGTGTCATTATCGATATGGTTGTGGTGTGGACTGCCATTTCTTTTTAAAGAATTATTTTTTATAAGGCTGCCAATGATTGACAATGCTTTTATCAGCTGTTGTCATTATAAATGTTGTATGGACTTTATACATCTGTCATATACATCGTATATGGTCTGTCAGGTGCTTCATAAATAGAACCATTGGAATCATTTTATAGATTTAGTTTTAATTAATTTTGCAACTTTTTTTCATTTTGACTGCATTTTATAAATTAAACAGTATGTAAACATACATAAATAACCTGTTAAACGTGAATTTTGCAGTCATTTAAGACATTTTTCCTTATGTAGAATCTTTTTGGCATAAAGGGTTCTTTAAAATAGAGTCAAAAATCCTATCCATATAGAACCTCATTGAATCTTTTTTTCTAAGAGTGTAGTAATCGGCGTGAACGGACCTTAAAACTAAAATCACAGAAATGTATACATACACACACACACAAAAACACAAAAGTACCTGGAATTGTTGAGATGTGATTGAATATCAAAATCAGAAAAGGAGCCTAGCAAAGGAAAAAAAGTGGGATTATTTGAGTTGTGTGTGTGTGTGTGTGTGTGTGTGTGTGTGTGTGTGAGGTTGTATTAATAGGCCTGAGCATTGAGTAGTAGCAGGAGCAGGTGCTTTTGGCTGATTGAGTCATCTCTCACCCTGTGCTTCCCTCCAAGACCTTGTCCTCCCCTCTCAGTAGTCTTGTGGCTCTAGCCCTACAGGCACACACACACACACACACACAGACACACTCAACAAATACCCAACAAAACTAACAGCCAAGACTTCATCTCTTGCCATATTGCTTTTATAGTTCACCAAAAAATAAACATTCTGTCATTATTTACTCACCCACATGTTCTTCTAAATCTGTTGTATTTTTCCTGTGGAATGCGCAAGGAGAATTTCATTTGTATGGTGTTTTTTGGAGATTGACAGGCATTAGCTGCTTTTCCACTGAAATTACCTGTAAAAATTTTTCCCAAGAACTTTTTCCCCCCCAGAACTGCTGCTGTCAAGATTAAGTCAGGATACGTAGGACTCCCTGCAAATTTCCAGTTCCTGCTGAATTTCAGCCTCCGCATGTAAGCTTAATAAAGCCTGAACCGGGGTCTAAATGAATTTCCAAGTAAAAATGTCCCCCTCGGAAAAGCCACGTTTCTATGGCAGGAACTTTCCCCAGGAACTAAGGACTTGGGGGTGGGGTGGGGTGGGGTGGGTACTCAGGTATTGACCACAGGGACCAGGCTCTAAATGAAGTTCCGGGTAAAAATTCCTCCTTTTTTCAAAGTTCCAGAACTTTCGGGAGTGGGACTTCATGCAGCATTTTGATTGGCTGACTCTACACAGCTTTTTACTTCAACCACCATTTTTAAAAGTCTGTTGTGGTGTGTGTACTAAGAGTTGCTTGCGATTCAAATCAACAAAAGACTTAAAAATTATGACAGATGGACCGACGACATTCAGGTTTCATTAAGTTTATATGCAGAGGATGAAATCCAGCACACATTTAAAATGTATTTCACTACAGATTACAAAATATATACTTTAAAAAGTAATTTGTAACGTATTTCGTTACATTACTCAAATTTAGACCTTAATCTAAATACTCTAGAATACTTTGGAATACTAATAAGTGTGAAACGAACACAAAAAAGGTTGTTGCAAGTTTTTATCTCACAATTCTGACTTTTTCCCTCAGAATTGCATGATATAAAGTTGCAACTGTGAGCATTATTGAGAAAAGTCAGAATTATGAGATATAAACTCACATACTAAATTCACAATTCACAATTGCAAGAAAAAAGTCAGCATTACAAGTTTATATCTACAAATTCTGACTTTATAACTTGCAATTGTGAGTTTAATTCTTGCAATTCTGAGAAAAAGAAGTCAGAATTGTGAAATGCAAACTCACAATTGTGAGGGGAAAAATTGAGGAAAATTATAAAGCAAATTATAAAATGACTCACAAACAACTATCACAAAACATGAAAACAGTCGTGGATCATCAGGTCATGACAGGACAGTTAAATTGAAAATTGGGCATTTTGTCTTGTTCAGGACAGAACTAAATAAAAATAACATTTTTATGATCCTTCTTAAAAGTGTTAAAATGTTGATGAAACTGAACTCCGCTTTTTCAGACGGTCAGAGTCAGAGAATCACCAATTGCTGTTTAAATGACATTAAAATTCAAAGTAATCACTTTGGTAATCTAAAATACTTTTCAGATGTAACTGTAATCTGATTACCACCCATTTAAAATGTAACTGTAATGAAATACAGTTACTCAAATTTTGTATTTTACATACGTATTAATTGTATTTCGTTACTCCCCAACCCTGGTCCTACGTTACCAGACTAATTTGGCTAATCTTCACGGTACTTTAGTACATGATGGAAATGCAGAAAGCAACTGGTCTGGGGAGAAAAAGTTCCTGGGGAAAAAATTTCCTGGGACAGATTGTACATCATGCTGATTGGTTGAGTTGATGCAGCATTTTGATTGGTTCACTCCATTTCAACCATCATTTTCAAAAGTCTTTTTGACAATGGAGTTTAAAAAATATGACCAATGGGCCAACAACGAGGTTCAGGTTTTATTACGCTTATAAGTGGAAGACAAAATCCAGCAGGAACTGGAAAGTTGCGCACAGTCCTCCGTCACCGGACTTAATCTTCGTGGTACTTTAGACAGAGATGGAAACACAGACAGCAGCTGGTCTTGGGGGGAAAATGTTCCTGGGACAAATTGTTCCAGGTAATTTCAGTGGAAAAGCAGATCTAACAAGCAGGGATTTTCAGAGGGGGACCCCGAACTTCATTTAGACCCTGGTACCACCCCAAAGTCCCTAGTTCCTGGGCAAAGTTCCTGCGGTGGAAATGCGACAAATGACTACAGATATTGGGCTTAGTAAATATGGTCACTGAGTGAACAGACGTTCCTTGAAAGGCCCTTTGGTTCTACCTCGCAAGCTGGGACTTTCTGAAACATAAAGTAAACTTCATTTCCTCCCTGGTTGCTGCAGTCGAGTACCATCCCAAAGTAAATTAACAAAATCAATTGGTAACAATTTAAGGTCCTATTAGGTAACATCAATGAACAATACATTTGTTTCAGTGTTTATTAATCTTTTTCAACGTTACATTATTAAAATCTAAAGTTGTTTTTAATAACTATTAGTAAATGTTGGAATTAACATTAAGATGAATAAATGTATCTTTCATTTCTAATTCATATTAGCTAATTTAGTAAACTAAAGTTAACAAAAAGGAACATTATTGTAAAGTGTTCCCAATAAATCTAATGAACATTTGATTATCAAGCACAATAAATCAACCTATTAATCATGATTTCAATATTCTATTAATCTCAAAGGATTCAAACAGTTCTACGCCTCGAAAGTTGTTCATAAAATGCTTACATTGCTTTCAATACATAGCCTGTAAGTGTCTGTGGTATTGTACAAAAATGCTTGAACCACATTTTACATTCTAATACCAACGATAAGAACACACTAAAATATTGGGGAGGATGTGAAGATTCTTCAAAAATTCTGTTTTCCACAGACAAAAATGTGGTATCTGTCAAAAGTTATTAAACAATAAAGCAGCCGAGACAAGAGTAGAGTCCAACTTGTTCACTCACTTTCGTTTTCATACATTACACAACGGTGAGCACAACCCTTCATCAGTTCAGACTTCCTCTTCATAATAGGAGTTGCAACACAATTCTACCCACGAACACAGCAAAAGTATGAGACTTTTCATTTTGGGGAGAACTCTCCCTTTACGATTCAAAATGTTAAACTTTACTCAGTCACAGAAATACAACATGACAAAATCCAGTGGAGGAACGGCTTTTGAAAAGATGTTTCTACAACACATTGCCATTATATTTTGTACTTGCAGAATTGCCTACTTTCTGATTACTGCATATATTGCTTCATTCACCTTGAATATTGCCAAACACTTTGATTATTTATTTCCATCATAGGATGTAAACACTCTTTTGTTATTAACAGAGGTTTTGGGTCTCTGACTCTGTGCATCAGGTATCTAACATGCTCAGTGCAGACAAAGGGAGTGATTGACAGGTAGTTTTATTCAGGCAGAAGGGCTTTCCTCTTGCTCTGCTCTTCCCCCAGGTGTGAACAAAGGACAGAACTAGAGCAAATCCCCATGTGGCACAGGCTGATCTCTGTGAATGAGCTTAATTACTACTCTGTGTTTCAATGTCTCTGGAGGAAAATGATAAAAGGAAGCGTTATTTAACATGTTTTGTGAGTTCAAATCTTGGTTATGGAAAAAAAAAAATCTAGAATGTCATGATGAGATTATTTTACAATCACAAAAGTGTCAAAGATTGCAGTTTCAACATCCTTTTAAGCATTACTGTGTATTTATTTATTTATTTATTCTGTGGTGTTGTGCCTTTGTAAATCATGCATGAAAATATTCAACAATGTATACAAGTCCATTTGGTTAGTTTCACTCTGCTAATGCTGTATTTGAGTAAATGCAATTGGTTACTTTCTGTTGCTTTGTTGTTTTACTTTTACTCTCAACTTGACTACATTTTTGAATAAGTATAAATACTCTTTATTCCAATACATTTGTGAACAGTAATGCAATTACTATTTAAGTTTTGGCGATATCATTGAAGGGACTTTATCTTGTGCATTTGGCCCTTACTCACCCAAACTTGTCAACAAGGCTAGTTTAAGCGAATGTTTTAGCAGATAGTTGTGAATCACAGGCATTTCAGATATGACATGAAGTCACGACTCTAGCACATCGAGTGCAAGTAGGCTTTGAATATTTAATTTGACCTCACATTATTTTATTTGTTATAGTGAAGAGATCTTTTTGAAGGATATTGGTTTACTTATCCCCTTTTTGAGCTGAACCGAGACTTGAGTGTTTGTAGACATTTAAGAGGCTGTTGAGTCGACCTTGATTTTATTGCAATTTTGAGGTGTTCGGTTTTATTTGGAGTTCACAAAATAAATTATTTCTCTCCTCACAAATCTGTTTTTCACTGGAATGTCTCTTAGGTGTTCATGACTAATGCATCTCCTACATTCAGTATGAGTAAAATACTTAATTACTGTTAAATTCAGACACTCCAAGTCTTTTACTCAAGTCTTGATGGAATTGGTGACTTGAAACTTGTAATTGAGTCATTTTCACTGTAAGGTTTCTTTTACTCGAGTATGGTTTTCAGGTACCCTTTACAGCTCTGGACTTTTCAGTTATTCGGTTCGCCCTTTGTTTAACAATATTGTAAAAAGTCGAAATTAATTCTGTTTTCTATTTCTCTACACCTGATATTATGGTGTTTCTTGCATACATTAGTCTATGAACTAACCTTTTTTTTTTTTTTTACCAATGTACTGTACATATCCCCTTGTCCTTAAAACAACACATTACATATATGAAGAGTGCAATAAAAGCAATAAAATCTTATTTGCATTAGCCTTTTATGTTTAATTGTTTTACCCATGTCCAGTGTAAGGGTTATGTTTAGCCCTTTTCGTTCATTTGGGTTTTAATTTGGTTTTGCTCTGTTCCTGTTTGCCTAAACGTGCGTTCAAGCCATGTGGAAATTACCATAACGATTCTGAATGGTAAAAAGCCTTGAACTTGTAATTACAATGTGTAAACACGTAATTTTCTGAAAGCTATGACTTGTACCATGTGGCCGATCGTTGTGTATTGTTCCCAGTGATTGTTAGTTTATATTCATCAACGCACGCATCATTTGCGGTAAACGGAAGCTCAACCGTGTTTGTGCGAACCAAACACGTTCATTCTCATGTCAAGCAGGACATTTGAGCTTCCGCAAGAGGTTTAAGCAGGTTCAGTTGAACTTCTGTTTATGTTTGATCGGTGTTTATGTGAAAAAAAAAAAGCCTAAATTCAATCATGTACATCATATACATTCTCTTCAGAAAATTTGGATGAAACCACTTAATTCATATGGATTAGTTTTACGCTCACTTTATGAAGTTTTTGAAGAGTCGAAGAGGTAGTCGTGTAGCAGTCAATGGAAGGACAGAAACAGCTCAGATCTCATTAAAATTATCTTTATTTGTGTTCCAATGCGATGAACAAGACTCTTACGGGTTTGGGAAAACATGAGGGTGAGCAAATTATGACAGAACTCTCCTTTTTGGGTGAACTTTCCCTTTAAGTAGGCAACACTCGGCTTATAATAAATGAATCACAAATATTTGAAGCTGTTCACAATGGATACATCAAATGAAACTTTATAAACTGGAACGAATTTCTGTCTGAACGAGTGCATGATGATGTTGTATTGAAGCGTTCAATGTAGCGCGTCCATTTTGTTCATGACCCGTTTAATCTTTACCTTACATACTTTACACCTTTAAGTCATGGGAGTTTATAGTGCTGCACAGGGACTAGTCCATCAATTATTTTTTCTTCCAAAATAAGCCGGGTGGAAAACATGGGGTGATGCCCACCCACACTTTTAGAGGCCCACCAATCATCCACTTTCTGAATCTGTTATTGATATATACAAGTATTTGATAGCTATGTTAAACTGTATTGTCTCTTTACATTAACAATAGTCAATTAAATGAATTATTAAACAGAAATACATGAATTATATGAAATAATTGCTTAACGCAGTGGCTTAACTCTATTTTACTGCTAAAGCCACTACTATTTTGAGTATTTCCACATGATGTTGCAGTGGTCAGGCGATACAATTTGGGCCTCTCCAAAAATTTGTTCTACGTCTATGAATGCTTTTTACAAGTCAGAATCCCAGTGTTACAGTAACTCTAACATGGCGCAAACACATCTTTAGTATTTTATTTCAAAAATTTTCTTGCGACCTCAAAACAAATGGCAATGACAATTCACATGCGATGCATGTAAATACACTGTTGGACACTATTGTTGGACAAATTCAATAAACTAGCCAGAGTTTTAAAAGTGCATTTTTTTTAACTAGGAACTTCTAAAAGTCTGTAAGGCCAAAAGTGCCAATAGAACATCATCATCAACAACAACAACAACAAAAAAACCCTCTGTAGAAACAACCCTTTTTAACTTTGCACAAAATCACAGTGGGAACAGAGCAGGTCATCACTGCTTGCGATTTTATTGCTCAAGGTGTTTTGTTAAAAAAAAAAAAAAAAGGAAAAAAAAGAGAGGAATGAACCACTGAAATCCATCCCATCTAGTATCTCTCTCTTTTTTTTTTTCAAGGTAGTGGTCCCACAAGACCCTCAAGTGTACCTTCACAGACACTCTCCAGACAATATGGCACTGGTTTTACTTTGCTATTCATAAACATGCGGTAATTGGATTACTGCTTCGCAACATACTTAAGGTGATTCCAGAGCCTCTTGTCTTCCTTGCTCAAGCTGACGGAGATTTACTGATTGTGGATCACCTGTGGCAATAGCTTACGTCCAAAGAATCGCAATCATTTCGTTTCCAGCTTGCTTATTTATTCAGCACAGTGTTCATCTGAGTTGCTGAATCTCCGGAGTGGGTGTCGTTGAAAATCGGGCTTATTTTGCCAGATATAAAATGTGCTCTGCTAAAAAGATCTCAGTTTAAAGTGCTTCTTTGACAGTTGCCGTGCAGACCCCACATGAGATGTATAAAAGAGTTTGAAACTTGACAGCTTTGTCAGGATTGCCATGGCAACCAGGAAAGGGTGTCATTATTCACTGTTTTTTTTTTTTTCGTTTTTTTTTTTTTTTTTGCATATAGAATCCTTTCCGTAAAAGAAAGAATAAACAAATAAAATATTAAAACAGCACAAACAAATTCATTCAAAATAAATGATAAAAAACACAATAGGTTAAACATTTCCTCCTGCTTTTAGTTACTAAACTAGTTCCTTAATCACTCCCTATTAAATTCTTTGTACCAATCCTCCTCAAATGATACTTTCCATTTCTCAGATTAAAATACAGCTGCAAACATTGTCTTTATCTCTCTCCTCACGCTCATCTCATTTTTTGCATTTACATCTCAATAATAATATACAAATTTCCCTCAGATATGTCCCATTACCCTGCTGCATAATTCTAAAATCGTTAAATAAATCTTGTTAATAACTCATTAGCATCAGGATCTCAATATTGTTAAATAATGAAGCATCCCTTATTTCTTTCATCTGAGCGAGGGGCCTTCAGGACGTTTCGCTGTTGTGTAATGACGAAAAGCCCAGAGGAATATCACCGTTTAATTCAGACTGTGGGACTAAGTGATGATTACTGCAAATTCATCTGCAAATAAGAACTTTCCATATTTATGGCTTCTTATAGTTCGGAGCAGATGGCGATATTAAGTATTAGTGAAAGAAATGCTTAATGGTAATGCACAGTTGCTTGTCATCAGGGTTTTTCAATGAAATAACAGGGAGATGTGATGAAGCCAACACATTAGGCCTAGTTGTTTTACAACTAACAGCTAAATTAAAAAGTGCCCAAAATGAAGAGAAACAATCTGAAAGAATATAAAGTAACAACTGTAGAAAAAAAAAAAAGTGCAATAAGAAATCTCTCTGCCAACATCCCCATGGAAACACATCATTGACAAAATGAATGTCTGCTTTTATCATGTCACATCTTACCGTCAGATATATGTCAATGCAACTCATTTTTTGGTAATTGGTAGACTCCAAATTACAGTTTAATACTGTCACTAATATTTGAGCTAAATTAACAATGGTAACACATATACAATATGCAATATTACAGTGAAATGTAAGCCTACGATCAATTTTAAACACCCCCCTAAACACATTTCACACACATATATACATATATTATATGATCAGATCGAATTTGCTGTGATGTGACCCACAAACATGCGAAACATGCGGTTACAACACAAATATCTGTAACGAAATCACAAACTTTCGAATAATTAGCATTTTTAGAACTAGCGTGGCACATAAACACTAGGAAATCCAATAAGTATGCAGTGTGCGAATTGATTTTTTGACGCTATTTCACTGTTGTTGAACTGAATTGAATCAACATTGAACTAACTCGGGGTGAATAATGGCACTATTATCTTCTATAGAGTAGCTTTAGCTAAACTGAATTCATTTCACAATTGATTAACTTGTCAGTACTGACAGTGTTATTGAACTGAATTGAATCAACATTGAGCTGAATAACGACACTATTGTCTTGTCTAAGTCAGGGGGTTTCAACCTTTTAGGGAACTAACTTCACTCGCGAAACAGTTTAACCTTACTTTTTATCATCTCTCTTACTCTTGATTTTTTTTTTTTTTTTAAAAACTAGCAGTCCGTTTTGTTTTTACTGGCAGCCCAAATCCAGTTGTGCCAAACCTGCTATAACCATAGCCAATGATAAGCTGGGAGAGTAGTCAAATTGCCCCCTCTAGAGGATCTCAAATTTTTAGCTGTTTCACTCGAGAATTTCACCTCTGAATTAACAAACTCCCCGGTCTGAGTCGAAGTTGTTTCATAACTGATTTTGCTAAATGTTTTTATTACTGTGAAGCTGTTTTGAAACAATCTGTATTGCAAAAAGCACTACATAAATTATTTTTAGCGACACTAAATGGAAATAATGATTGTTTCCAAATAGTTCTCTAAAATTCCCCCTGCCATTAATAGAAAAACAGATAGCCCCGCCCCCAAAACCAGCCCATTGGTTAAACCAGTGTTGCTATGCTGGGCTGCCCAATTAAAACAGAGAACCATTTTCAAAATTGAAACAGAGCCAGTGTTCACTTTTTGAGAAAATCAGCATGCGAATAACTTATTTACAGTCATCTATGCATATTAAGCATTAATAAGAGAAAGTGTTTAACAATTAAAAAATAATCACCTTTAATTTTTCATCGTGCTCACTATGCAAACATAATCCGCATTGGTGAAAAGACTGAAACAGAAAGGGATCAACCGCAGATGTAAGTAAGTGCTTGCACTGCCTCAGAGGTAGATGGGAAGAGGCGAGGAAGGGGAGGAAGGAGAGAAAAACGGAAAAACATCAGAGGAAATTCAGGGGCCACACCAGGGGGGGGTCGTAAAGCAACGCAACCTCTGTGGGGAAAAAATCTGGGAAACGATCGGAGCGATGCTGCAGTCGCATTCCACCCCAGTGACATCGTTCATGGAGAGCAATAGTCCGCAGAACATAGAGGCATTTATGTCAATATTTACCCTCTAATGTAATTTTCCTGTTTGCCAAGGCTTTCAAAAGCGCTTTACAGTGTCTGGTCTCCATGTCAAACCCCTGCTATGATACTAATTACACTCCTAGCAAATTGCTTTAATATGCATAAAGTGTCTCGACTCATTATCCACAGGGTTTTGTGCGCCCTGACCGGCGGAGAACACCTCGACGAGAGCCGTACACCTGCGTTCTGCGCCACACAAAGCACTTTGCTGTGACATTTACACAACAAGGGGCAGGGAAAGGGGGGTAAAATGGGTCAGAGATAAAAACGGAGCGGAAAATAAGATAGATTCACACATGTGGTATGGTTTGTAATACATTTGGTGATGTAAATGAATAAACAAGGTTTCATAGCACTAGCAACTGAGAGCAAGAGGCAAGCTCTGGCAAGATTTTGTGACAACAGTGAGACAGGCAGAAACGGGAAGTGGCGAGAGGGAGAGAGAAATTAAAAAGACAGTGGAAGACATGGAGGAGAGTCCAATTTGGCACTGTCCTCCTGTCAATGTGTTGCCCCTCGTCTTACTTTCAGCGACAGATTCTGTTTGTGTGTGTGTGTGTGTGGGTGCGCTTCAAATCTCCTTCCTCTCCTGTTAATGCACGACACCTCAGTGAAGGAGCATTTCGCACCCTCTTTCCACCCCACCTTCCTTACTCCTGACATAATGACTGATGAAAATTCCTCAGGAATTATTCTTCATCTCCAGTGAAATAATGCAATTAGAGAGAGAAAGAGGGTGAGAGAGACAGGAAAGACCTGAGAGGAAGCAGCAACTACTGCTGCTGACAGCAAATTATGTCCCTGCCCCGACCCATAAGGTACTGATGCAAGACATTTTTTTTCTCTCTCTCTCTTCCCTTTTATTATCATCATAGTTGAATTATTCAGCAGGGCCCATTAGCGTTAAGAGAGAGCAGGTCTATTTTATATTTAGTCTGCTGTGTTGACTGCATCAACAGCTCTCTTCTGAGACCCTCTGTTAACATTTCTGACAAGAAAAGAGCGCAGTGACTCAGAACTGACTGCAATTAAAGACCGGGAAGGGAGACGGAAGACCTCTGATAGGTCCTTTTCCTAAATCATCACCGATTTGCGCAAGAGCGCATGGCCTACCACGCGTTTCTATAATGTCGTCGCATTAGCTGCGGGGAGAATTATTTCTTTCAATGCACTGACATGACCGTTTAGTAAAAACTTGAAGGGATAGTTCAGTCAAAAAATTTAATTCTGGCATTTACTCACCCTCGTGTCACTTTTATTTATTTATTTATTTTTTTATCTGAAACAGAAAAGAAGATCTTTTTTCTCAGGAAAAAAGAAATAGATTAAAGACCTAAATTTCAGTCTCAAATTATCATACAATATCATTTTATCGCTGGTCCTTTTTCACCAGACACAGCCACGATAAACCATCATTGTACGGAAAATAGCTACTCAAATTTAAAATGATCCTTTTGTCAAGTCGAGTCACCTTATAGTCATATAGCGTTTTTTACAATCCAAATTGTGTCAAAGCAGCTTTACAGTAATAAACGGCAAATCATTTTTGGCTGCACAGCAGCTCCCAAAGAAAATGTTGTCATTGTCCAGCTTATTCTATATATTATTGATTCATTCCGTTGCAAAGATCAATAGTTATTAGTCTAGTTAATTTATGTATATCAGCACTGCAGAAAACAGTGACGTAATCGTCCGGCTCAGCTCAGTTCACATACAACGGCGCCAATGCAGGCATATCAAAAACACTGCTGAATATCAAGCAAGTGTCCCCAACTTAAGCAAGCCAAAGGAACCAAAACTCCAACAAAATGGAGAAAAAAACCTTGGGAGAAACCAGGCTTAATCGGTGGCCAGTTCTCCTCTGGCCAACAGTGAACACTTGACCGATTCTCAGGCGGAGATACAGGTCATAAGTCCGATTGGAGTCGCAACAGTCAAAATATTTGATCCAGTTCCATCTAGTTATTTAGTTATTATCTAGTTGTATACTATTTGTGTTCCACTAAAATATTACAGCATATGGATATGGAAAAACATGGGGTTGTTGTGTTATAAGTATAAAGTATATTGAAGTATAAAAGAACATTTATTGGTCATTATGAAATGAAAACTCACTCATTCAATCTGTTTTCTAAATGCATGTTGTTGATCTTGAACGATTCATGCATGCATATGCATTTTTAATTTTTTCTGACTTCATAATCAAAATATCATAACTCTATCTTCTGGGGAAATGGCTGACTTCTCTCTGTATGCTGGACATCATCTAACAATTAAATTATTAGTTCACCCAAAAATTTAAATTCTGTCATTAATGTCAGCAATTTAATTACCACTTTCATGGCCCAGAAAGGAAGTAAAGACATCGTTGAAATAGTCCATTTGATGCTGAAGCAGCAGCCGGCCACTAATGAGCCAGAGTTCTGATGTTGAACCATAGGAGACTAACATGGAAGAGAAGAAATTGTTGAATAAAGTCATTATTTTTGTTTGTGACAAATATAACGGACTATTTTAACAATCTCTTTACTACCTTTCTGAAAGTGGTAATTAAATTGCTGTCTATGGAGGGGTCAGAGAACTCTTGGATTTCATCAAAAATATCTCAATTTGTGTTCCGAAGATGAACGGGTTTGGTTTGGAACAATATGAGGGTGAGTAATTAATGACAGAATTTTCAGTTTTTCCCTGTAAGTTTTTTTTAAACCCAGTCCCTTTCTTATAATCAACTCACATTCAGATCTTCCTCCATTAAATTAACAATCAATGGATAGACCCACGTACATTTTGTCTTTTCAACAACCTGCTTCATTGTGGATAACTCACAATACTGTCGCTACTTGGGTTTCATTGGGACGTTAACAATATAAATAATAATATCAAATGTTTTCACACTATTTAAGATGTTTGAGTGGCTTAAAAACGAGAATTGAATGAGTTTGTCGTGCTACTCCCATCTAAAATTAAATGTTTGTTTGAAATGTGACGATAGGGCTAAAACACATGTGGCTGTTATTTGAGTGACACTGAGCTCCATTGGTGAATATGTCTCCGCTCGGTCTCTATCCCCAGCAGCCGTGCCCTTTGACTGGCACCAGGCTTTGATGAACTGTCATATCTTAAAGCTGCCTTCATTCATTTGATTCGGTGAGCTCATCACCTTCTGAACAACCTAGCTCGTGAAGAAAAGGCAAACTTTGTCAAGTCTCATACAGAGAACAGCTCCAATTCACTTCTGAAGAGACCACTTGGAAATTACAACATTGCATCTTTTTTTTTTTCTTTTCTTTTTTTTTTTTATGAACATTTCTTTTTTCCCCCAACACTCTTTGCATTTTTTCAGGGCTGAAAAAACGGTATTGTGCTTTTAAAACCCTTACTGACACAACTCACAGGAGACCATCAAGAAACAATGCCCCAATATCAGAGCCAGTTTGACAGCAAGGCAATGTTACGACAGCCGTTATTCATATGGTCTCCGCAAATCACACCAAAACCAGTCAGAACCCCCAACGCACTTCTTATTTGAGATTTAACATTGCTTTTATAATTTTTGAAGCTGTGAAAAAGGAATGGCTCTTCCCACACTGTCACATGATATTCAGATATGGCAGATTATTTATGATGAGAGTAGTCTGGCTGTGGGTGGAAGTGAGATGGTGCTAGCTCTCCATGTCTCTTAGGAATATGTGTAAAAAAATCTACAAAGTGACTGTCTAAGACCCGCCTGTATTGTACCCCAGAAAAGGGGAAGAATATTTAGAACAGAAAAACTCCATTTTTGTTACCCACAGCGAACTTTATGTAGACTCAAAAGACAATTCGCAATAAGGCACACTTTCAGAACACTGCTTCGTTTTCTTTTTATAAGGTGTACCAAGATTATTATTAATTGCACGTTATCAACCGATGCACTTCAAATGATAAGATATTTCCCTTTTGTAAAAAAAAAAAAAAAACATTTTAAACCCTTGTTTGTTCTCTTACATCAATTACTGTTGTTCATTTTACATATAGCTTATTTAACACCTCTCAATGTCTGCATATCTGTGTCTCACATATATTTCTTTCGAAATCCCTTAGTGTATATGTATAGTAGTATTAGTATATTAGTAGTATAGTATAGTATAGTAGTAGAATAGTATTGTGGTATTAGTAGGCCTATATATTCTGAACAAATACCTATTTCAAAAGCAACTAAACTACAAAAACGAAAGAAAAAAAAAATTATTTTACACACTCTCTCTCTCTCTGTCAAGAGTTAACTCTCATACTTGAAAGGTGGAAGAATATCACGAACAGGACAAACTCCATCGACGTTTTCCCCATAACAAACTTTAATCCCCCCAATGAATCATCATCTTAACTTGACTAATAGATCACAGATCCACAAGAAGCTGTGGAAATGATCCTTCCATTTTTATTGAAATAAATAAAATTTTAATAGGCCTATTTTAAACATTTTATGAACCCTTTTTAATTAACATCTTTTTTTACAGCTTATCTCCAATTAATTAATTTGCATTAATTATGGGTTTCTTCTTCATGTGACCACTGTGAGAAAGTTTTAGATGACAATTCAGAAGCATTGTCAATCAAGTCTTTGGAATTAAAAAATACAAGGCAGTGCTACGGGATCCATTTACTGCAATGGTTCTTCGAGAAAAGCAAGACATTTGCGTCAAATTGGGAAAGAAAGTCTTTGCACAAAGTGTGGAAATATTAGGCTGAATTTACATTATATTTCTGACTAGCTGTGCCCTTTGAAGCTTTCAAACAAAGTAAAACAGCCAAAAAGAATTTCATCTCAAAGGACTTATTTACAACTCATCTCCATAGTGTTTGTATGGACGTAGTGAACATATTTAATGGATAGGCATTGTGTTTCAACACCCGCTGTTGTCTTAACTATAAAGTGTTCTAGAGGCCATTGATCTTCAAGTGACCTCTTGATGTAGAATAATTATGCTTTACGTTTGTCTTTCAGAAAAAAAATTCCCTTTTTTCTTTTTGAAATTCAGCTTGGACAAGGTCATATTGAAGCAAACATCTTTCATTGATAGGGGATTCAATGTCATACTGTTCTGACAGTATAGCGCACACATACACAGAGGTAGGGGCTAGTTGTCACATAGAAAGTGCATGCATATTCAAATTATTTCATATTACAAAATATTTTTATATTATAAAAATATTTTTAAAGTGAAAGAAATGAATGCTTTTATTCAACAAGGACACATGAAATTCAACAAAAGTGACAGACTTTTACAAAAAAAAAAATGATATTTCAAATAAATGCTGTTCTTTTGAGCTTTCTATTCATCAAAAAATCCACAAAAATATTAACTGTGTGATATTAGCTATCTCAACCAGTTTTCAAGCACGTCTTCTGTAAGAGTTAGTTGACATAGTTGCAAACTTTCGAAATAATGTGTAACCATTGATAATAATAAGAAATCAGCATATTTTAATGATTTCTGAAGGAACAGTTGTTTTAAATTATAAATAAATAGTATAGTATAAAAGTTTAATTCATTATATAAAGTATAAAAATATATATATATATATAAAAAAAATAAACCTATTCTGAGAAACATAAACTGAAGAAAAAGCATGACAACTAAAAAAAAAAAAAAAAAATTACTAGAATTTTAAATTGGTGTATTGGATGACCTGTAGTCAAATGTAGGCAAAAAAAAAAAAAAAGACGAAAAAAAAAATCAAACATAAAAGACTGAAATTAGAATGAAAATGATAAACTTGAGTAAGGATTTTTCCTCTCTGCACTGGATGTCTGCGATTCTGTCTAGCATCCATCAGGTTTTGTAAAAGGCTCTCGAAGGGCAGCGAGTGAAACACCTCCACATCCCTCTCAGAGTTTAACAGGGAAGTTCTTTTCTGCCCTGAGCAGCCACTCAGTCTGGGGTTTGTGTTGAGTGACAAAGAGCGCTTTTACACTGTGACACATGTCTGATAGGAACAGCCACAACTCTCCTATGACATGTTTCTGTGTGCTTCAGAGCACCCAACTCTCTTCCACAATCCACCCACAGAATGCCAATGATCGGAATAAGGGTCTCGGCTTCAGAAACAGCCACTCAGGTATGACCGGATGTCAGGAATCAGTCTCACAAGCTGCAATTACACTATTTTCCTCCTCCATTGGCAGGTCTTTGCTAGATCCAGACCGATGCTCTCATTTACATGACCTTTGAATGGGGTGGTTCGTATTCAACAAAGGCCCTGTACCAGAACCGCAGAGGCTGCGAGCGCTGGCTGTTATTATATCCTCTGCTGCTCTCCCACATAATACGTAATGAATATTAATACACTCACACTACAGTACAGACTGATGGGTTATTAAAGGTAATTATGGGTAAACTTTGCCCATATTGGATCATTGTACTGTTCTTCTGTGTGTAACAGTTGGGAGTAGTTATCTGTTGAATAAACCCTGCCACTTCTCTTATAGCAATAATGAAAATTCTGTCATCATGCACTCACATTCATGCTGATCCAAACCCAAATGACCATCTATCTTACATATGGATCACATAATGAAGTGTTTAGCAGAGAATTCACACTGTTCTTTTCCATACAGTGAAAGTGAATGATGGCCAGGGATGAAATTAGTTCATATGACTTACATAGTATATTACAACTCTTATGAAGTAGTATTATATATGGAAAAACTGTCAAATTGACATCAATATTTCGAAAAAAAAAAATCATTGAAAACTCATGTATCTTGTAAACCCATCACAATGTGGCAAATTTGAATATACGCATTCAGATAATACAAATGTACAGCTGATTGGACAGTTTTAAATTGATAATGAATAATAATATATAATAATAATAATGAACAGTGATAATGAAGTCTGTTATTCTAGTTCAGTTTATTAAGTCATTTTTGGTGCTTCAATATTCACTATTCACTTTCATTGCATGGAAATGAGCAGCACGAACATTCTGCGAAATATCTAATTAAGTGAAGGTGAGTAAACGATTTGGCTGGAACAATCAATATGAATCAAGTAACAAAATACACCACCAAGAACAAAACTAGGATAGAAACAGTATATAACCTGAATTCAACATAGCTGAAGAATTATTAGCAAAGCTTTAAACAAAACCAGAGAGATTGCCACAAACTGAGTGTGACACATCAAAGGGATTTTCTTAAAATATAAATTCTTAAATCTACAAAACTCATATCAAAGAAATATTACCTGATCACACTGATTTTATTAAATGCTAACTGATTACGGGCAACAGTAATGCTAATCTGAAACCAAGTAAACACAGAAGAAAGAGGGGTTTTTTGCACATCCCCATTTATGTTGTCTGACTGCATCAGTTCTCCTAGGAAGAGCCTGCAGGCTTCCTGTACATCTGACATACAGCAGCCATATGAAACGTTTCACCAGGAATAAAATCTGGAGCCACAGCCTCAAAGGAATCCTCACAGAATACATTACTGAAAAATAAAACTGACTTTTCAAAGTATTACCAATGTCAGGTAAGAAATTAATAAGCTTCAGAACCACAGCATTTGAAGATGGTTTCAAGGTAGCAATGATTCTTTCATTTGATACTTTCCTTCGTTTCGAATGCTCTGGTGCATATTAAGGAAGAGATGTCAAGAAGATCGATGGATTGCATTTGCATCCACCAAAATTTCCACAAAACAGCCATCTCACTTTTAACTCAACAAAGAAAATCAGATATATAATGCATTGTAGAATTGAGACAAACATGGGACTAGACCTGATCCTTAAAGACATGAAACTGCAGGGTTTGGCTTTCTACTTAGATTCAGAAATACCCACACACTCAGCAGGATTTGTGCATAAAGAAGAAGTGAGAACGAAGGAGGCCTTCAGTGCTGAGAAGTACAGGAGGGGTTGCGGAGGAGCTGTGAACTCCAGGGGCAGGGGGTATTGGAAATAGAAGGATCACGCCACGGATAGCGAGGGTGGTGCATCTGAGCTGGCTTAATTTGATGGGTGCTCAGCTCGGCCCTTCTTCTCGAGAGCCATGGAGAGGTCTCGCGGCAATCCACCGATCATTATGGCAAAGGAGCTGGAGAGGTACCGCACCTACACAGAATATCAATCATCCATGGATGAATCTGATCTTGAGAGCATGTCCGAAAAAATGGTGATGATAATTCTGAATAGCAAACCTGCATTCAGTGTCGGGTCATGCTTTGTTTCCTGCACGTTCATCCCAGCAACGGGAAACACCTGGGGTCGGTACTCCCATTCCCATTCCTCCGTTTCTGCCTGGCTGACTCACCTCGTCATAGGCCGTAATTAAAACCACAGGTGGGAGATGCAACACTCCCGGTCCCCTCCACAGAGCACAGAGAGGACACCATATGGTTCAAAGGAAGGTTATTTATTCAAAGAAAAGAAGGGGTTAAAACATCAAAAGGAGCAAACTTTTGATCAGACTGAAAAGTGCAGGCTGGAACAAAGGGGATCGCTGTCCTTCAAATCATTCTGCAACATAAAGCATGAAATCTGAGTTGATGTCCAGCGTGGACATGCTGTGATTGCCGTTAGACCGGACTTTTCCCCTTAACACCTCATGGGACTGTGCTATTTGATCCGTCCTGCATCAAATACTCCCGATGTAATATCATTCAGGCATCAGTCATTAGTTCACATTAATGTCCAATGTTTAATTCATTCAAGCAAAATGACAAATAAGAGTATATGAGGAAGAAAAGGGAAATTCTAATAACTGTAGTGCGTGCGTGCGTGTGTGTATGTATATATATGCACACAGTAAGTAGCATTCAGTATGTGGTGTTTAAAGTTCTACCATCTGCTTTAAGTTACAATGCATCTCATATTCATGGAGTGAGAAAAATTTGCGAGCTCTTGCTGTGATGTTAATCCACTCTTCCACAAGGCACTTGCAAGTTCTCGAACACATCTGAGGGGACATATGGTCACATGTGGTTTGGCACTGCAAGGACGATCTGCTGTCCTTCCTGTCTCCCTGTAGCACTGTCTTAGGCGTCTTATATTACAGACATTGCAGTTTATTGCTTTGGCCACATCTGCAGTCCTACCTGCAGGAGGACTATAGCATGTTTACGCAGGTCTATCGAAATGAAATAATAATTCAAAATCACATTTGTGCACAATAGCTTCATGTTTATCCCTGTGAAGGATTTGACCCGCTACCACGGCGCATGATGAAGGGAACGTCTGCCAATTCCACCAAGTGGTTAAAACGAATACTTTGTATTAATTACAATGACTTTGTTTTAACATTTAAAAACAGACATGTTCAAATTCCAAAGCTTGTTAGTTCCTGTTGGTAAGACTGACTTTTTGTCAATACCTCCCTTCATGTACTTACAATAAACAATTGTTTTCAGGAAAAAAAAGGTTTTTGTTGTTGTTGTTGACCAGACGGACTTACTACTGGTAAAATTGTGGCAATACCTCCTTTTATGTACACTACACAATTGCAAATAAATATATATAAAGTATTTATTTATTTATTTATTTATTTTTAGTGTAATTCTCTTAAAGGGTTTTTTCATGTCCAATGCTTGTAGTAGTTTCCTATTAGTACGACTGACTAACTGCAGGTGAAATAATACCTCCCTGTATGTATTGTGAAAATAGTAAGTCAGTCTTACCCGTAGAAACCTAGTACAAGCTTTGGAATTTGAACATGTCTGATTTTAAATGTTAAAAGTAATTTTAATGAATACAAATGATACGTTTTAACCACTTGGTGGAATTGGCAGACGTTCCCTTCATCAGTAGTAGTAGCGCATCAAATCATTCACAGGTGTAAATATGAAGCTATTGTGCACAAATGTGATTTTGAATTAATATTTCATGTCTATACAATATTCACATATTTAAAACTAATAATGGTATTGTAAGACTTTGGACTCTTAGAACAATGGCAAGGAACTCTAACTTTACTGAGCACCGAGAGCATTTCCGTTGTGACTTTATTTCGTTGTGTTGTGAACTTATGTTTGCTTTTTAAATTTCATTGTTTTGTGCACTACTGGGCCACCGTAGATCAGGGACCCTGGGCATCTATTTTCTGGAGTCAGTAGAAAAGTCTGTTTAATGTCCTAAGTTATTGGAACTGTGACATTAAAGGTACAACATGTAAAATTTTATATTGAAATATCCAAAAACCACTTGCACAGTGTTATATGTTTCTTTCAGCTGTGTACTTACATGATCCTAAATGTTTCCAAGAATTTGTAAATTCACAGTAAATCACAATTTTAAATAGTGCCCCGTCCCTTCTCTTGTTCCTGTCAATGACGTAATATCTGCCTTATCCCTGACTTCCCCTAGTGCTGCGCAGTAACTATGGCAACAGACATGAACAGCTGTGTTTCGTTCAAACATTATGGACCATGGTAAGCAAACTTTGGGACGAAAGGAAAAATAAAACGAGGATCAGTATCCGCATGGCGTTTCCGAGATGGCGAGAGCTTTGTAACAATCTTCGACTTGACACATTGCACGTTATTAGACAAGGTAAGCAAATGTAGACTACATAAGACTAATCAATGTTATAAAGCTCAACACAACGAAGTGTTAGAATATCATCAGTATGATTATCTAATGTTGATCTATCTTACTGTTAAGTCTCATACAGTCAACAAACTAATACACAGAATAACATTACAACTTTCCACACACTCAAATGCAGTTTAGTATGATAGTGTAACATTAGATCAAGTGAAACAGCGCTGCGTTACCTCACAGTTTTAATTCGTCAAATAAACTGACCTGTATGAGTAGTGTTTCAGCACTTGGGAGTAGTTCGGTAGAATGAAATGTCCTCGTTTCTTTATATCCCCGGGACTCTCGTGTGCCACTGATATCTTTCTCTCAATAGCAATCACGTCCACGATTCTCGGCCACGCCCTGCTTCACCACAGCCATGTTAAAAACATGAATTCACTCTTCCATAAACATTATTTCCCCATAAATATTATTAGATCCATCGGCATGACAACAAGTTCCATGATTCCATATTCCCTGCGTCATCAATCTACACCTTTATTGTTTTGAATTGTTTAGACGAAAAAAACTGTTAAGGGCTTTTCACACTTGAAATGGTTAACCATGGGTCATTTTAAGCCCTGGTTAAATAGAATCCTAGGTTGTCTTGGTTCACGTTTCACACTGCTCATAATTCACTCTGGGTTAACAATTAATCCTGGATATATATACACTGACGTTTCACATTGTACATTCTTATACCCTGGGTTAATGTTTTTATTTGCATATTTGTGGTGTCACTGTCATTGATTGGATAAACGCAACACGCGACCTGTTTATAGCTCTAGCATTGCGCTTCCTCATAACCCCCGGGTTAAAAGTGGTGCTAATCCTGCTTCTAAATTACAAGCGTGAAACGTCCGTTTACCCGGGGTTAAAAGCGGTGCTTAGAATGACGATAACCTAGGGTTAAGCACAGTGTGAAAAATCTTTTAGCGTGTTAAAGTGCCCCTATTATGCTTTTTCTAATATCACTCTTCATGTTGCTGTCTGTGAATGTAAACACTTTCAAATAAAGATCTGTAAAACTTATTTGTATTTTACAAAATTATCTTTAAAATACAGTATCCTGAAAAAAGGAATTATATAAAATATATTTTCCTTACACCTTGAACACATGTGAGTACATACCTCTTCAATATGGTTTTTTTTTTTTTTCAAATGCAATGAATTCTGAATTCATAATCATTACATTTTTATGGAGTCAAACCACATGGTATTTTACAACATAAACTAACCTTGCCTTGTCATAAAAATGTCATACTATTGGATATTTTAAAAGACTTCCCTGACAGATGAGGGCCTTCATTTTTTTTCCAGGTTTTTCAAATATTGATAAAGCATTTTGTTAAAATATTAACATTTTTCTAGGAAACTACTTACATTTTTGTTTTAGTTATTTATTTGTGTGTTTCCCTCTTGCACTTCCAAAATATTATAAAAGAGGTGTATTCAAGCCATCATACTCATTTTCAGTCATTTTCTTTGGATTTTTAAATGAATTGTTTTCATCCTATTTATTAATTTATGTCATGTTATTAACCTAAATATTAGCATGGCAAATCAAAAATATGCCTCAGACGGTGAAGCACCAAGATAGAGCTAAGTTTAATCATTTTTTTAATAGAAATCTGCATAACCATTTTATTGTTTGTGTGAGAATTTCAGCACAACCGGGAAGCTGTTTTACATTCTTGTAAACATGGAGAGCATCACTCCCCTGTGAAAGAATCGTTTAAAAAAATTGTCTCAATGGGATGATAAAGCACCATCCAATGTGCTCCAATTTAAGCTTCCATGAAATCCCATTGTTCTCAGACCAGTGATGATAATCCCAGCTGCAAGAGTAGAGAGCATTTGCACCAATGAAATTAAACCAATGCTGTTTTTTTTTTTTTTTTCTGTTGTGTGTAGGGCCTCCAAGGCAGTTACACAGGGACTGTAGTGTTCAGAAAGCATAAACAGAAACCGAATGCTTCATCTGCTGGATTTATTCAATGTGTCTGAAGCATCTGTTAAGGCCAATAGCAAATCAAGAGCTTGTAGAGGTATCTAATTTTCCTAATTCTAATTTAAAGTGATTTATTGTATTTCTGTAAATGGAATGGATTGATTTGATCAACATCTATTTTTAGCACAGTACATTTGTAAATTATAAAGTTTGGCAGTCACCCACAGATAAGTCCTATACCACACATGGATATTTCAATCCAAAACAGATATAAAAAAAAAAAAAACATCTGTGGACATTTATATATATAAATTTATTATATTTAGCTTAGTTTGCTATAATCATAACTCATGAATTTCTATTCCAATACCACCCAACCACCCACTATTACTGCATCTAAATATAATGATGAAACTCCTCCCAATTATGACATCACCACCTTCATAAAAATGGGTGAAAATAATTGTTTGTATATGAGCAAAATTTTGTTAAACTTTGTATTTTTGTGCCCTTTTTATAGCACCTCTCTGTTTCTGACATCTTGCAGTTCAAATGCTTATATGCAGGACGCAGAAGCCAAAACCGCAGAATTCTGATCAGCCTGTTACCCTGTGACCCTGCCAAGGCAGCGTTCACATAAATCAATATGTCCATTACAGCTCAGGGTGGCAGCTGTAAAAATATTAGCGATGATGATTCTAAAAGACCAGATGCATTCCAATACCTGATTCTGGAGAATGCATTTTAATAAATATAAGAGTTACAAAAGTCATTTTGATTACAGTTGCAACTACCCACAAAAAAAAATTAGCTTAAAATTTCTGGGAAGTCTCAAACGCAGTATGTTTCAATTAGTAGGAAAGCTGCATTTAAAGGCTTTTCTGGGTTCACTAAGTGCCTTATTTTGCAAAAGGTGACTTTTCAAGTAGTAGTACAATTTTTTTTTAATAAATAAACCAAAAACCTACATATATACATTTGTAAATTGCTGAAATAACAGCTTTTACTCTTAACATGATGGGAATGCTTTTCTTTCAAAAGCTTTTGAAAAACTGAAACACTGTTTCTCCCAACAATTACCCTGCACCTGGTCTTGTAGGCTATATACCGAATGTCTTTGATCCCATTCTGTGCGACAGAGACCATTAAAACACAACAACCAGAATATCTATCTCAGGTCCCACATGGTTTACAGATAGCTCTATGGATCCCTGCATGGTTCTCCTGCCTGGATGAACTCCCCTCAGATTAAGTCCACTCTCGCTGACTTTGAACCCTTGAACTCATCCCTCACCTCGCCTTCCCCACATGACCAAACCAGTCCCTGGACTCCTAAACTCACCCGTCTATCCATCCCTCATCTAGCTCACAATTCTGACAATTTCACTAACCCAAATTTTTGCCCAGATAGGGGTGCTGCACAACCATTGTGCACTTAATAAAGACACATAACCCCTGCTCCATGCCTGCTATGATGATACTGTAAGGGTTTGGTTTGTTCACACAGAATGCATTTTTCCATTCCACTGCACTACTTTTAAATTGTTTTTCTATGTAAACGCACTAGAAGGATGTGTTAGCATCTAGCGTATGACACAGTTAAAAGAAGTTCAACTATGCAAGACTGAAATCTACTCAACCACCACCTGGATAATGCGACAGCAGCCATATTTCGCTAGCACAAAGTCAAGTCAAGTCACCTTTACTTATATAGCGCTTTTTACAATGCAAATTGTGGCAAAGCAGCTTTACAGTAATAAACGACATATCATTTTTGGCTGCACAGCAGCTCCCAAAGAAAATGGTGTCATTGTCCAGCTTATTCTATATATTATTGATTCATTCCATTGCAAAGATCAATAGTTATTAGTCTAGTTAATTTATGTATATCAGCATTGGAGAAAACAGTGACGTAATCGTCCGGCTCAGCTCAGTTCACATACAACGGCGCCGATGCAGGCATATCAAAAACACTGCTGAATATCAAGCAAGTGTCCGGAACTTAAGCAAAGGCAACAGCGGCAAGGAACCAAAACTCAAGCAAAATAGAGGAAAAAAAACCTTGGGAGAAACCAGGCTTAGTCTGGGGGCAGTTCTCCTCTGGCCAACAGGGAACACTTGCTTGATTATTCAGGCAGAGTTACAGGTCATGAGACCAAATTGGGATCGCAAAAGTCAAAATATTTAATCCAATTCCATCTAGTTTAAGATCTTTTTCATCACGCCGGTATGAGGTGGTTTGTTGGACTAAAATGAGCGTAGACGCCATTCTTCTTCTGATATAACGAGTACATCCAGTGTTACAGGAAGTGTTCCCAGTTCCAGCTGACCTTATCTATGCAGCCTAACAATCCTTTAATGGAGACTGTAAATTGATAATGTGTCATGTGAATGCCAGGTTAATGAGATGCATTTTTAGTCCAGATTTAAACTGACAGAGCGTGTCTGCTTCCCAAACAATACTAGGAAGATCATTCCAGAGTTTAGGTGCCAAATAGGAAAAGGATGAACAAGATTTTAAAATCTATATGATGTTTAATAGGGAGCCAGTGCAGTGTTGACAGAACCGGGCTAACATGGTCATACTTCCTGGTTCTAGTTAGGACTCTAGCAGCTGCGTTTTGGACCAGCTGTAGTTTGCTTATCAAGCGACCAGGGCAACCGCCCAGTAGAGCGTTACAGTAATGCTCTTGAGGTTATGAATGCATGAACTAACTGTTCCGCATTTGTTATTGAGAGCATATGTCGTAGTTTAAATATATTCTTAAGATGGAAGACTAGACAGATGCATTTGAATGATGCGCTTCTGCTTTCTGCAGAGCTTGCGCATGGCACAGTGTTCTTAAAAACATGGCACTCAAGTTAAAAGAAGTGAAAAAAAAACCTTACGCTTTTTTCTTCCGCTGTCCTGCATCTCATATGAGAATTTGTTTGTGGTTAAAATTCTGTGTTAACCAGCCCTTCACTCTTTTCGTGACATTGATGAGTTTTTCTGGCAATCCGTGTTTTTACTGTTATACAGTAGGGGGCGCTGTTAAACCAAAAGGAACGGATAGAAGTTGCACAATGTTTCACAGCATAAAAACTGCCAAACTTCCATTACAGAGAAAAATGTTAAACCCACAGAGAGGTACTACTGTCAAGGTCAAGGGTGTTGATGGACTCAATCGTCATTTTGAAGAAATCTCAGACAAAAACTGATTTTTTCAGCCTTTTGTTGAAAATTTTGCAAAGAGCAGGAAATATCTAACGGCTCGATTACGTGACTGACCAATCAGAATTGAGAATTCTAAAGAGTTGTCTAATGAGGTGTGATGTTAGGTAAGATACCAATGCAAGAATCAAAGAATATATGAATGATGAGTGAAGGACGAGTGAATAATGCTTATCAAGAATAAGGTGAAAATTTTAAGTTTTATTTTAGATGCTGCATAAATACCACATAACATCAAGGCCTTATAAAATTAACTCCATTTAAAATTCATTGACAGTTGTAGGTATCTGAACATATTATTTTTTTAAACAAATTATTTCTTGCTAAATTTCAGTGGTGCACTGTCTGAGTGACGCTGTACATCAGTAGAATCACGGCGAAACATTTGAAGGGGGAAAACTTGTAAAGTATTCTGACAGTTGGACAGGTAGAATGATATCTGAGAAGTGTCCTTGATATCAGAAAGTTTGCATCTAGATAAAAGTTCTCAAACTTTGAGAAAAAAAAAATAAACCAATATAACGCTTTGCATTTCTACCCTTGACAAATCTGAAATATAGGTTGCAACATCAATGACTGTTTGTTTTCTTGTGGCTTGAAGTGAACATTCAAGAGAAATCAGGCTGAACTTTCAAATATCTACAACTAAATGTTACATGTGAAGTGAGAAGAGCATTGAAATTGAGTTAATAATTAGAAATGAACATGTTTTTAATAATTCATCACGAACTAGACATTTTATTTAACAAAAACATTTCAAATTACAAAATAATCAATCCCCCCAAAAATTAGTAAGCAGCCAAAGCAAGACAAATTGATTAAAGTATCTATAATGTAGACAAAGGAGCTTCTGTCACACCGTTAACATTCATACTACACTCTCATTTCAAATACTGTATTTTTTATTTAAAAGATGAAAGTTTAATTTAAAAGCTGATGAGTAACCTCACCATTCACACTGCCCTAAGCACCCTCTTTCAAAATCTGACAATGATTACAAAAAGTATGACATTCTATCCAGTCAAGGCTTAGTAATACCTGCAATTAAAATTAATTTGGCTCAAATGTCTCAGATGCAATTCCTACTGAAGATTTCTAATTTATATAAAAGGAGAACCGACCCTCACCATAGGGAGGACGTACAGTTCAATAAATAAATAAATAAATATTGTTACTGTGATTCACTTGTTCATGTAGATTTACATCTCCTATTTCTTTTTAAATCATATATCATCTTCCTTTGGTCTCCTCGGGATTGTCATGAGCCATCATCAACACCACTGAACCTTGAACCAGTCTGCAGATAAGGGATTTCAGTCTACTGCATAAGTGCATCATTCAAACGCGGCGCCCTCGGACTGCAAATGAAGTCTGACGAGACTTACAGGCTTCCATGTCAAATACTCATCAGAAAACATGACACATGTCTTTTCCTTGAAAAGGCCATCAGCTCTGCTGAGTGGTAAGAGAGAGGTTTTTAAAACAATAGTTGTTTCCGTTCCATTCCATGCCTCATGCTAAAGTCAATTTGGTTTCATATTTAGCAAATTTGGAGGAAAAAAAATCTGCAAATGTGAATTGCACAAATCTAAGTGAACAGCAAAGATACTTTTATGGTAAGAATTATGGTCAGTTCACCCTGATTACTGAACTAACGACAAATTTTCACACCATGCACTTTTTGGCACCCGAGATACAAATGGAAATCTACCCCTGTAATCTCAAGAATAATCAGCTGTGATTGGTCCGTCTGGTCCATCACTATCAATCAGCATAATATGTTATTCTCTTTTCTATTTCAGTGACTTGTACTCAGTGCTTGTACTGCAGCCATCTCTTCATTGCCATGTGTCAAACCACTTGCCCCTGGAAAGAAGGATGGATGAATAGAACAAGAATGTATGGATGCATGGATGCATGGATGGTAAAGAGTGAAGAAAGGATGGATGGATGGATGCATGGATGGTAAAGAGTGTTGGATGGATGGATGGATAGATGGAAAAAAGTAGAAGGGTTAAATGGAACAAAAACAGGAAGAAAATATGGATGTATGCATGGATGAGTGGATGGATGGATGGATTGAAGAAAGGGGGGAAAGGGATGGATGGGTCAAAAACAAGAAAAAATTATGGGTGCATGGATGGATGGATGGATAGATGAAAGAATGGATGGATGGAGGCATGGGTGGTAAAAAGTGTTGGATGGATGGATGGAAAAAAGTAGAAGGGTTAAATGGAACAAAAACAGGAAGAAAATATGGATGTATGCATGGATGGATGGATGGAAAAAAAGAAGGGTTAAATGGATGGATGGATGGATTGAAGAAAGGGGAGAAAGGGATGGATGGGTCAAAAACAAGAAAAAATTATGGGTGGATGGATGGATAGATGAAAGAAAGGATGGATGGATGCATGGATGGTAAAGAGTGTTGGATGGATGGATGGATGGATGGATGGATGGATGGATGGATGGAAAAAAGTAGAAGGGTTAAATGGAACAAAAACAGGAAGAAAATATGGATGTATGCATGGATGGATGGATGGATGGATGGAAAAAAAGAAGGGTTAAATGGACGGATGGATTGAAGAAAGGGGGGAAAGGGATGGATGGGTCAAAAACAAGAAAAAATTATGGGTGGATGGATGGATAGATGAAAGAAAGGATAGATGGATGCATGGATGGTAAAGAGTGTTGGATGGATGGATGGATGGATGGATGGATGGATGGAAAAAAGTAGAAGGGTTAAATGGAACAAAAACAGGAAGAAAATATGGATGTATGCATGGATAAATGGATGGATGGATGGAAAAAAAGAAGGGTTAAATGGATGGAAGAATGGATGGAAGAAAGGGGGGAAAAGGATAGATGGGTCAAAAACAAGAAAAAATGATGGGTGGATGGATGGATGGAAAAAAGAAGAAGGGTTAAATGGATGGATGGATGGATGGATGGATGGATAGATGAAAGAAAGGGGAAAGTGATGGATGGGTCAAAAACAAGAAAGAATGATGGATAGATGGATGGGTCAATAAAACAAAGTAAAGAATGAAGGAAAAATGAATGGATGGATGAATAAATGCATGCATGGATTAAAAACAAAGGAAGGAAAGATGTATGAATGGATGGAAAGAAAAGGGGGGAAAGTGATGCATGCAACAAAAAAAACAAAGAAAAGAAGGATAGTTAGATGGATGAATGCATGGATAGGATTAGAAAAAGAAATTAGGGAAAGAAGGGTGGATAGAACCCAGGAACAAAATAAAAAATCAAGAAAGAAAGAAAGAAAGAACTGAGTATTTCATCAGTCACAGCAGTACTTTGTCAGCGTGATGCATCTGTCTTAAGGGTTCATGAGTCTCAATGACTTCATCAAAGCCTGCAGCATCTGCTGCTAGAATATTCACACACACTCAATCCTGGACCCCTGCACCCAGTGTGGAAAATTCGTGTGGAGTTTTTACCTTCCACCAATTCCCTCCAGAAGATAACTCCACATATTAGTGATGTGTTCCCAGTACCCTTACCACTGGCATCAATAAAGCCGTGTGTGCAGCAGCCTGTGGGCATATAGTCACTCTGAGCTGTCATGACATGCACCCCTCTATCCACTTCACGTGTCAAAATCCTCCTGCACCAGACACATTCCTCACTTAGCCATATCAACTAGAGTATTCCTCCTGAGCAGAAACTGTGCCTTTGTCACGAGCAAAAAATAATGACAGGGTTGGAAAAATGTGATGTTAAACCCCGTAGTTTAAGGCTTCAAAATTATATTTGCAGATATTCTTACTAGTCACAACCAGTTGAAAACTCTCCACCGAGGGAAAATACTGAAAATCTAAGTTCATTTACCCCCACAAATCACGCGCCTTGTGTCGGGCGTTTGTAAAATTGCTTGAGCCCATTTTCTTTACGATGTCCAGGGAGTAAATGGTTTTCTTTTTATTTTGACATTTATATGTGCAGACTCTTCACAAGTTAACGTTCAGTACTAGAACCCTTCAGCATACTCATTTTTTTCCGCCCCCTCAGTGAACTTGACCTCGTGACATTTCTATGCTCCGGCATGCCTCGCCAACAATCTCCTTTATTGAACTCAATACTGCAGTTCTCCAGAAGCACTGGAGACAGGAAGAGCACACCAGACTAAATTGGGCATCAATATTTAATCATAACAGACTCAATATCTGTGGTGCAATATTTTTAGATCAAGAAAACACTGGTGTGATGACAAATTGATAACTTAATAGAATGTTTTACTGGAGCAATTAACCTTAACACCATATAATATCAAATTCGCGTCCATCCTAGGCAAAATGCTGTACTTTAGAGAGTTAGAAGTCGTCTTCAAACAAACTAATATGAGGGAAATTACTTCTAATGAGTGCGTTATTTAAATATTAATGAATCGGTTTATTTCAAATGCGCTTTCCATTGCAGAATTACATTTTTGTGCTTTTCATCAAATGCAGCACAATAAATAAAATGTGACTGTGGCACTTTAATATTTAATGTATAATCTGAATGTAGACACACACTACAAGTCAAATGTTTAGACGCAGGTCATTTATGTTTATGTTGTGCAATTTATGTTTCTCATAAAGACTTTCAGTCTAAAAGCTTATGGTTAAAAGCGTGAAATTAGTTTTTGTAAACAAATAAAAAATTGTGCTGACATGAATTTCTTTACAAAACTAAATTCCACTGATTAAAATAAATATATAATTGCATTAATTTAATCAATTCGATTTATTTAAAAGCAATATTTAAATATATCATTAAATGTGTCATTAATTTAAACGTACCATTAAGTGTAACATTAAATAAAATCATATAAACCGGTCTTTTCTAATAATTTGTTCTTTATTATACAGGATCTGCTAACTAGTCTAACTAGTTCAATTAAAATAAGGGTTTTTGTGAAATAATTAGCATGGCGAAAGCAATGAAATGTTTAAAACTGATGTAAACGAAGACTCTAAACCTTCAGAGGCATCTCTCAAACTTGCACATCTTCCACAAATCCCACAGTCCTCTGCATATAAGCCATGCGGGATGTTGGAGTTTTCTGACAGGCGCATGTTTGCAAACTGATAGCGTTATAAACGCCATCACAAGCGCTGCACCGCCACTGTTGTGACAAGCCGTGGCAAATATAACATGACATGACACTCTGGAAGTGATAACATGACATTCCCCTTCTGGTCCTAGTGAATTCACCTGATGTGTGGCCGGTAATGAGGGCATGCCTGTGACACGCGGTGTGATGCGCAGAACAATCAATTGTCAGGATCTCCAATGTATGTCAAAATCATTCGTCATAATTCTGTCTGCTCACAGGTTCTCAACTCCAAATGCCAGCCCAGGTATATGCACTGTAAATATGGGTTGAAATGATTTAAACAGGATAAGTCATAGTTGAATCACGTAAATAAGTGGGTTTGTTTCAGGGTTTACTTGGAAATACATATCGTAAAGAAACACAATCTTTCCTTTTCTGCATGTTGCTGAGGACAAAGCATGTCAGTGTAATTTACCATCAAAGAAGAGAAGAAGTCAAGCTTTCGTGAGTAATTCCCAGCAGCACCAAACTCTGGAGTCTTACATCCATTGTACTTCATATATCAAACTACATCTCAAAGAGAAAACATAATGGCTGCTACTGACAAATCATATCTGTCATTATGTTCGCCAAACGACGGAAATGCCACCACCAGCAGTGCAATTGTTTGTTTTGAGAGAATAATGTTTTGGGGGCATTTTGGGAGAATCTTTTGGGAGTATGAAGAAGCAAGTCACCAGAGCTGGGTATTGATGCACATTTTCTGATTCAGTCCTGAAGTTTTGTAGGATAATGAAGAATGTAGGACATAATATTAGACCCCCGACTATTTGTTGATATATATATTGAAATATATATATATATATATTCCTGTATGAGCCACAGAGCTAAGGGCCGTTATGGCGATCAAGGCGTGCTCCTCCATCTTTACTGAGCGAATGAAGTTCTCGAGATGCTCATCTTTGTCAGAGTTCCTCGGGCAATCATACGCAGGGCTGGGTAGGTTACTTTTAAAATGTATTTCACTACAGATTACAAAATGCATGCTTTAAAAAGTAATTTGCAACGTATTTCGTTGCATTACTCAAGTTTAGTAACTTAATTTAAACACTTTAGAATGCTTTGGAATAAGTGTGGAACAAACACAAAAGGTTCCACAGAGTTCCTCGGCTAATCATGCGTTGCATCTCCATCTTTACTGATGCAATGGCGTTCTCTGGGCGCTCATCTTTGTCAGAGTTCCTCGGCCAATCATGCATTGGACCTCCATCTTTGCTGCGCAAATGGCTTTGGCTTCATCATTAAGAGGATTCCTTGGCCAATCACATGCCAAATGTGCTCTTTCGGCTCTTTACCCCGCCGAAGTACATATTTATTTTTTCTCGCATTTTTATGATCCATTAAAGGGTTAGTTCACCCAAAAATGGGTGTCATTAATTACTCACCCTCATGACGTTCCACACCCGTAAGACTTCGGAACACAAATGAAGATATTTTTGATGAAATCCGAGAGGAATATGACTTAACCACCACTCTCAAGGTGCATAAAGGTATTAAAGACATCGTTAAAACAGTCGATGTGACTGCAAAGAATACTTTGTGTGGGCAAAAGCAAAACAAAAATAACGACTTTATTCAACATTATCTTGTTCAAAAGTTAGGGATTGGTAAAATTTTTAGTTAGAGTCAACTTGGAACCCGAAGATCGAGTTCGAGTCTCAGTACCGGCTGGAAATGTAGGTCGAGGGAATAAACGAACAGCACTCTCTTATTACCCACAACTGCAGGTGCCCTTGAGCACGGCACCCCCAATCGCTCCCCGGGCGCCGCAGCAAAGTGGCTGCTTCATTGTCTTCAATACTCACTGCTGTGTGTGTGTGTGTGTGTGTGTGTGCACTTGGATGGTTGAAACGCAGAGCACAAATTCCAAATATGAGACTCCACACTTGGCTACACGTCACTCTACTTTCACATTTTATTCAGCCCCAAAAGTCTGTATATTTGACAAAAGCCGAAAATTCCTGAAAAAAATTCCTAAAAAGCTCAAAAGTCTGACTACTCTCAGTTCAATCGCAAGGAATATTCATCTAATTACAGCAGTAAGACATGGGTATTTCTCTGCAGGGTATGTGTGCTTTAAACCGTCAGATTTGACAGAGAGGAGCCAGCTTTCAGCCAAAACAGCGAAGGGCTATTTGAACCAGGATATGTCTACGAATTAAACAGGAGGAGGGTGGAGGACAATGCCTGGCATGCTCTCAAACTCTCAGTGGGGACCCCACACTTGTCGGCGAGAGCTGCCGTCTCCCACTGCACCTTGACGTGGGCTGAAATATTGGTTTTCACATTAGCGGCTAATAAGGAGCAGCAGCACAAGCGATGCACCCTACTTGTGTCTTTCATGTGTCCAATTACAGACAGATCCCCACAAAATCATATTCACCTCATCCTGTCTTTAATTACCTCTTCATCACTCCACTTTTTCCCACGTGTCAGACTCGGGCATACCAGCCCTCATTCACAGCTACCACAGTTATTGAGATGGTGTCTTTAATAGAGAATAACAATGCTCACAGAAACATTAACCCGTGGATGTATCTGGAGGCTTTTGGCTTAATGTGAGACGTGCCTTCGTCAAAGCCACAAAAACATTTAAGCACGGCAGCAGGAATATGTCAAGAGACAAAAGTTTTATAGTTATGAGTTATCTCTGATGCTATAGATGCGTACAGTATTTTAAGAGAACGAAGGTAGAGGTCTGACAGCTATGAAATATGACAGTGCAGGTGATTTATGAATTATGCAGAATTTGTTTGGCTGAGAAAACCTTGTTCGTAAGCAGACATAAGAATATCAAGTAGATCTAAATCTTTTAATGATCAAAAAACACACTCCTTAATGCTTCAGATTGCTGTAGTATGACACGAGGTTCTGGACGGCCTGAAAAATCAAACTGTTGCTGACTGTGACTAATTAAAGGCAACTTAACTACATTTTTCACAGTAGTTCAGCTGTAACTTTTGGAAACTTTTGGCTATATTTTCCCTCAAGTAGTGGTGTAACGCCAACGCTGCCTTGATTGTTCATTTACTGTAGGTTATGGGTAACGTGTAGTTAAACTAGCCTCCCCAACAGTTGCTCTAAAGCCAATGAAAATGCTGTGCGCTGTGACAATGCATTCTTCCAAAAATAGTAAGGAAGCTTAGATATGTCGGTAATCTTATCCACAGCATCTCATTAAGTTTGAGGAAACTGTCCATTGAGTTATAATGCTAATTTGTGAATATATGAATGAATTGTGAATTAACGAATGCACTACAAATGTGACCCTGGACCACAAAAAGAGTCATAAGTCACACAGGTATATTAGTAGCAATAGCCAACAATACATTGTATGGGTCAAAATTATCGACTTTTCTTTTATGCCAAAAATCATTAGCAAGTAAAGATCATGTTCCATGAAGATATTTTGTAAATTTCCTACTGTAAATATATCAAAATTTTCTTTTTGTGAGAGGATATTGCTAAGGACTTCATTTAGACAACTTTTCTCTATATTTAGATTTTTTTGCACCCTCGGATTCCAGATTTTCAAATAGTTGTATTTCGGCCAAATATTGTCCTATCTTTTCAAACCATACTTCAATGGAAAGCTTATTTATTCAGGTTTTGTCTATAACAAATTTTGTGGTCCAGGGTCACAAATAATAATAATTTTCTGAAGTACATCAATTTTCTCATATTAAGCATGAACCTCTGGTAAATGTAAGATTTATTCTTAAAGTAAGAATACAATTTGAAAATGTGGAAAGTTTGAAAATAAGTCTTAATAGCTCATGAAATTTCACTTCTAAAGTAAATGTTTTAAGGATGTTCAGATATTTTTTTTTTTACTGGAAAACAAGATATATTGCAATACTGATTTAAGGAATAGTTCCACCCAGTCATTTACACCAAACCTGTATGACTTTCATTCATTATCTCTTGTGTTCATGCAATGGAAGTCAATGGTCACCAAAAATGTTTAGTTACCAACATTCTTCAAAATATGATGTGTTCTGCAAAAGAAAGAAAGTCTTAGGACAACACGAGTGTGAGTAAATGATGCCAGAACCTGACACTTGTATTTTGAGATATTATAAAACAGAAAGAAAACAAGATAAAACAGTATTGAGCTGATGAAGTGACAAGACTCTAAATTTGCAGAAACTTCTTCCTGGAAGTGGTAAACAGTGTGGCATTAAAATTCATTTTATTGATCTATGAATGCACGAACTCTTCAAAAAATGACGTTCGCTTTCTTCTCACCAGTCTGCTAATTATTGCAAATAAGATTTGCTTCTGATTAAAGAAAACAATTGTTGCAAAAACACCTGGGGCTATGGACAGTCTTAATTTTGCTTCCTTTTTTTTTTTTTTTTTGAGTCTCTTTTCTTTATTTCTTCCAGAGTGAACTGACCATGACACTCTGTCTAAATGAGACGGTTATGAGCTGTCTTGTACAAAGGTAAATTGAATAACAATTTTTTTAAGATATTGGTATTTTATTGAGTTAAAGCAGGTTGGAATTTACTATTTCAACACTGTGAGTGTTGGTGAGAATCATGTAAGGTGAGAATCATCATGCAAAAAGTTGATTCTAGGTCAGAGCGAAAAGGGCATGCACTACAATGAACATGCTCTGCACGTACATGAAGGTGTTTGTCAAATTATACAGAAAAAAAAACCATTCCATTCTGTTTTATGGTGACACAATTGCTTTATGTAAAGTCGAAGGCTATCCAACAACCCTATCTTGTTCCGGTGAAAATATCATGTCTTTCAATCACCCTATCGGCTGTAAGCTGTGATGAAGGATTGACCTTTTCCTGTTCTTTACCTTCGTTTTGCTCAGCTTTCTGCAGAAATGAAGCTCATGGTGTGATTAAGACGCACATGCTCAGAATGAAGGATCTGGACAATTCTTGGAAATGGAAATTGACATGGCAGCCAGAAATGAAGATGCTCTATTTGGACCTGACAAAAGAGAGACTTCAAACATTTTAACTCTTATATTATTTATACTGCAGTTCTAGATGTTAAATTACTTTCTCCAATCACAGTTTAACATGCAGAGACAACTACTAGTAAGCCATTTTGCGTGCTGACTCCCTTACAGAGTCTCTGTGGAGTTGTGAAAACATTTGTTTGTTTAAGAATCTCAATCAGTTCAGCATAGCAACACTGGCTCAATCAATAGCGTGTGTCTGATTGTCCAGCCAATTACAGATGGGAGTGTTCAGAAGACTTGTTTGAAAACAATCAGTTTTTGCCATTCAGTCTGGTGACGCCAGTGATGTAAAAACGGCACACTTCAGCAGTAAAACAGGGAAAAAGTCAGACTAAAATTACAGTTTGGACATTTTTGAGGAAAATTATTTGTTTGAAGAGATACAGCCACAACAGCTTCTGATAATGAGTGGATGCATGGTTATTAATTTAAACTAAAACCATAAAAAAATAGTTAACATAAAATAAAACGTTAAAAATAACTTGCATTTATTTTATTTTTGCCAGGTGCAAAGGCAACATTTCTTATTTAATTTCATTTAGACTTGATGTACTAGATGAACTAAAAGTGAAATAAGAATAAATAAAAACTTTATTAGACATTTTTTAATGGGTAGTTGTGGCCTAATGGTGAGGGAGTTGGGCTTGTAATCAGAAGGTTGTGGGTTCGATTCCCACACCGGCAGGAATTGAAGGTGGGAATTGTGAATAAACAACACTCTCTCCACCTTCGATACCATGACTGTGTGTGTGTGTGTGTGTGGTGCACTTGGGATGGGTTAAATGCAGAGCACTAATTTCAAGTATGGGTCACCATACTTGACAACACGTCATGACTTTCACTTTAAAAATAAAATGACAAAAAATAAACTAATTAATAAAACAGTAAAGTTAAAATGGAAAACATAAAAATAATTACTTCAATAAAGTAATAACTATGATAGAATATCAAAACAAACAAACAAAACACCACAGCTTCTGCATTGTGTTTGATGGATCACAGCAAATGTTATTACAGATGCAATAGCAAAAAAAAAAACTTACATTTGCACTACTTTCCAAAACAGGAAAATTATGAGAGAGATGGATAACAGCAGCCCGAGTTGAAGAATTTGCCAAATGTACTCTCATGGCAGTGCACGTGTATGTAGCAAAGCACTTCAAGCCTGAGGATTTTTACTCTGAGTTTGGGCCACAATGCTGGATTTTCACAAATGTTGATTCTGAAACATGTAATGCTGAACTGATAGTTTCCGACATTTTCAATGCTTGAGATTGTCCTGTTTTGTTGTTGGCTTTAAGCCAAAGCATGAGCTCTTGAAGCTCCGCCTTCCTCCTGAAAAGGGCCCAGAAGCACTCGCTCATTTGCATTTAAAGGGGCAAACTCGGAAACAGCACATTTGTGCTCAGCCCCAAAAAGTGTCCATTTTCACATGCAATAAAAATGATCTGTAGGGTCATCTTTACATTCACACTGAGCTAATTTTCACATGCACACTCTACGGGCATCAGAGACTTATTTTACAGCTTTTAAAATGGGGCATAATAGGTCTCCTTTAAAACAAAAATTTCATCAAACTTCTTCCCGTCGCAAAATTCTTATGATTTCTCTTAGAAAAGCATTTGCTTCCTAAGTGAACTCCAAATGCAGTTAACTCAGCACACTGCGGCGCTGTTGACATACCTGGAACAGCCAAATGTGTCATATCTGTAATCCTGTGCATATTTCTGAAGCCAACAGTCAATGGAGTCAGAGGTCATTGCTCATTATGTATTCACGATATCCTGGAAAGCCACCCACTCTGATATCAATACCAATACATTCCTCCAGCATTGTTTTCTCTTTTTTTTTGATTCTGTATTGAATGCAGACATCATTGATACAGTTTATTGTTCCAATCTTTCTCTTTATACTTTCTATTATGTCCATACAGTCTTTTTACACACTGCACAAACCATTGACAACACACACTGAGTGCAGGCACAGTCCGATCGCTCAATGCTTCATCAAGCTGAACAAGCCACAGCATTCAGATACTATCCCACAATGCTGGCATGAAAAAAAGACCAGAACATTTTCTAATTAAAGTGCCAAGGACCTACTTGCACCTGCAAATGATTAAAATGAAACAGCCATAGACTGCCTAATTTGCACAGTCACAGATGTATTAAGATCATCTCTGTGGACATCTGCATATTCATAACATTCCGTTACTCAAGGGAAATGATAATGTTCCTTAAATGCAGACATTGCAAAATTTGCACAATTAACAAATGTGTGTGTAGAATCAAGGTTTAGTAATATCAGAGAGAGGGCTAGGAAACTACCCTTGTGAGCTGTGTGCTGAGATTATTTATAGACATCATGAAAGCCTGTGCACTGGGGATGGGCCATACCACTTATATTCATTTTGATCCCATGTATGAAGGACAACATTGATACCAATATGATACTGCTATTAAACGGATTAATGGTACTAAAATGGCAAGGTATTTAACATTATATTTTAAACCGTGATATTACCATTTAACCTGCAATTAATCAAACCTGTGTTTTTGTATACTTAAACTTAAATTTTAACAATAAATAAAGTACATTTACCAAATACACACACACATACAGTATATACAGAAGTGAGTATACCCCTCACATTTTTGTAAATATTTTATTATATCTTTTCACTGAAGAAATTACACTTTGCTACAATGTAAAGTAGTTAGTGTACAGCTTGTAAAACACACAGCCATTAATGTCTAAACCGCTGGCCACAAAAGTGAGTACACCCCTAAGTAGAATTGTCCAAATTGGGCCCAAAGTGTGAATATTTTGTGTTGCCACTGAAGGGGTGGATTCTGGAATCCACTGCCGCTTCAATATATATATTTTGAGTGATTTATCACGAAATTATCTTTCTAAATATTGAATGATTTAGAATGACTAACTTCAACTTATGTTAAAGCCTTTAATTTCATTTTCATTTTCAAACACTAGAAAATAATGATGTATATTGTCTGTACCTCTGACTGAGAGAAAAGTACAACTTATCAGTATGTTTTGGAAAAGTTTCCTGTTCAGTGCAGAGCTCAGATCAACTACAGCCTTGAAGAAATTCACCACCATTGTTTCCCAGCACTGCCTTAACCCTCTTGGGCATGGAGTTTACCAGAGCTTCACAGGTTGCCACTGGAGTCCTCTTCCACATCTCCATGACGACATCACAGAGCTGGTGGATGTTAGAGACCTTGCGCTCCTCTGCCTTCCGTTTGAGGATGCCCCAGAGATGCTTAATAGGGTTTAGGTCTGGAGACATGGTTGGCCAGTCCATCACCTTTACCCTCAACTTCTTAACCAAGGCATTGGTCGTCTTGGAGGTGTGTTTGGGGTCGTTATCATGTTGGAATACAGCTCTGCGGCCCATTCTCCAAAGGGATCTTGCTCTGCTTCAGTATGTCACAGTACATGTTGGCATTCACGGTTCCCTCAATGAACTGTAGCTCCCCACTGCCGGCAGCACTCATGTAGCCCCAGACCATGACACTCCCACCACCATGCTTGACTGTAGGCAAGACACATGTCTTTGTATTCCTCACCTGGTTACCGCCACATACACTTGACACCATCTGAGCCAAATAAGTTTATCATGGTCTCATCAGACCACAGGACATGGTTCCAGTAATCATGTCCTTAGTCTGTTTGTCTTCAGCAAATTGTTTGCAGGCTTTCTTGTGCATCATCTTTAGAAGAGGCCTGTTTCTGGGATGACTTTGAGGCATATGGTCTGAGCACAGACAGGCTAACCCCCCACCCCTTCAACCTCTTCAGCAATGCTGTGTCTATTTCCCAAACACAACCTCTGGATATGACGCTGAGCATGTGCACTCAACTTCTTTGGTCAACCGTGGAAAGGCCTGTTCTGAGTGGAACCTGTCCTGTTAAACCGCTGTATGGTGTATGGTCAGTTTCAGCGTCTTGGCAATTTTCTTACAGCCTATGTCATCTTTGTGTTGAGCCACAATTCTTATTTTCAGATCCTCAGAGAGTTATTTGCCATGAGGTGCCATGTTGAAGTTACAATGTCCAGTATGAGAGAGTGAGCATGATAACAAAATTAAACAAACCTGCTCCCCATTCAAACCTGAGACCTTGTAACACTAACGAGTCACATGACACCGGGGAGAGAAAATGACTAATTGGGCCCAATTTGGACATTTTCACTTAGGGGTGTACTCACTTTTGTGGCCAGCGGTTTAGACATTAATGGTGGTGTGTTGAGTTATTTTGAGGGGACAGCAAATTTATAAAAATTGTACACTCACTACTTTACATTGTAGCAAAGTGTCATTTCTTCAGTGCTATCATATAAAAAGATATAATAAAATATTTACAGAAATGTGAGGGGTGTACTCACTTCTGTGAGAAACTGTACATGCATACGAATACTAGTTGCCTGTTGCTAATCAACTAGCTGTAATAACATTCTAACACCAGATCCTTTCACAAGTTTGGCATCGCAAAAGTGGCACTAATTCTGCTCCAGGAGCAGGATTTTATAACCCTGCGTAAAATGCGGTGCTAACCCTACTTCTAAATTGCAAGTGTGAAATGTTCCTTTACCTGGGGTTAAAAGCTGTGTTTAGAACAACAATATCCTGGGGTTAAGTGCAGTGTTAGTGAGCCCAACTCTGTGTACTGATTTATGTCATAGGGTACCTGCTGAGCTAGGCAGTTTAAGAAAAGCATCATGGGGGTTGACATCTCACTGAGCAAAGATAAAAACAGATGTCCAATACTGAGGGAGCACAATCGACTAGGAGCCATTTTTAACACCCTCAGCAAAAACTTTATTTAAATACAAACAAGGCCCTCTGTTAATAATAATTCAAGATAAACATGCCACTTTCTTGGGAAATTAAGACTTTTTTTGATTTTTTGCAGTATTGGCAGAATTTCCCAAACTGAATTACAGAGCAATTTGCAACGTCTTTGATGTGGTAAATATAAGGCCTTGCTGAAAAATATACAGACTGCAGGGTAAGAGTGATCAAGGCTGCTCCACGGCAGAAAACACAGAACTGGAGTTTGCTACCGGGCTTCCTTTCGCACAAAAAACTGCTTAGATCAGAGTCCAAAAGCATCTTCATCTGCGTCGATTATACCACTGTGGATAGAAAATTTGATGACTATTAAGGAGCGAAACTAGGATGCTGACGTGGTAACCTCCAAAAGAGGGACGGGCATTGTGGGAGGAAGGCCATGGGGGTGATAGACGTTCTAATGAAGGGATATACTGCACACATTCTTCTCTGGCTGTTTGCTGCTTTCTGCTACAAGCTGATCAGCCTGCTTTTCCTTCAAGTTGTTAAAATAAAGCACATTTTCAGAGAAAAACGGATTGATTTGTTGATCAAAAAAATCAATTTGTGCTTTTTAATACTTTTATGAATTGTTTTCCTTCTTTTTGTGAGCTGGTGTTGTTGCGTCAGCACTGAGCATGGATGTATCAGGAGAATTTGTGTTATTACTGTCGATCAATAGGGGCTGCTCCATTGGTGAGACACTTTGGTATGGATGACGGGGCATGGCAGTTGTTGGGAATTAAATTAGGGGGAGGAGAGAGAGAGGCCGAGTGATGAAGAGTATCAATCATCCTGTCTCGCATGTGAAGTTATTTGTGGGTTAGACAGAATCGGCAATAATGAAAGTTCACTTGTTTTCACACACAAAGGGTTTGTGGACAAATTTATTTCTCTGGGAAACTCGGTGCGTGTGTGTGTGTGTTATTTAGCTATAGATTGGGAACTAAATCGTCCCCAGAAGTTTACTGAAAACAAAACCAGCTATTGGGGACTTCCTCAAATGGAAATGACTTGGAATGAATATACATATATTCATAAAAATATAAAAAAATATTCGGTCCCACTTTATATTGTATTTAAGTACCAACATTTTAATAAGTATTTTGATACAATGCACTAATTGTGTACATTTTTACATTGTACTTACATATATATTTTTAAAAAATACCTGCATGTAATTTACATTTGTTGATTATTTCTATAATTAAATCTATAATTACAGTGTTGACCCTTCTCTTACCCCCCAGCCCACCCCTAAACCTACCCATACCAATAAACCTGTCCCTAACCATACCCATATCCCACTTCAGTAGCAGCAAAATATAACAACACAATATGAAGACAACAAGTAAATTGTACCTAACAATGTCTTTTTAGGTAATTCTTTATTTCAATGGTCCACTTTAGTCATTTTACTAACTAAAAGTACATTTTATTAGTAGACTGTCTGCTTAATATCTGCTAATTTTGAAGGTCCACCAACAGGCATTCTACTGACTGTAAGTAACTTTGCAACTGATTCAACATCAAGAAGCACAGCTTTCCATAGATTGTCCTCATGAAGAATCGCTTGTTTGTTTTCCTCACTTGTAAGTCGCTTTGGATAAAAGCGTCTGCTAAATGACTAAATGTAAATGTAAAAATGTCCTCGAGGAAGTTTTTGTGATTTTGTGGTCCCCACCTGATTTGCAGTGCTGTTTTCCAGCTCCGCCCTGGTCACCTGCTCTGTCGGCTTTGCCCTGGTTCAACCGTGGTGGTCTCCAGCTCCACCTGATCTGCCATGGAGGTCTCCAGTTCCACCCTGTCGCCTGCTCTGCCCTGGCCACCAACTTTTTCACTTAGATCCACCTTCTCCTGCCCTTCTTGCACCCAGTATCCTTACTAGCAGACTACTATAGTCTAATAATACTCTAAAGAGAATTGTTTGACATGTACAGTTGTGTTCAAAATTATTCAACCCCCCAATGCTGTAAATGGTTTTAGAGAATTTAGAGTACATTTGTAATTGAATTCAGAATGAAATCCTACAAGGACTTCTTAAAGAAGCATATGCAACTAAAATGACATCAATTGGTTTTGTAATACAGTAGTAAATGTTTCTTTTGTGAATTCTTCATTGACACAATTATTCAACCCCTTAAAGACTACCACTCTGAAGAACAGAGGTCCATTGAAGTGTTTTCAATCAGGTATTGAAAGCACCTGTGGATGTCAGGGAGCAGCAATAAAGCCTAATAAGCACCAATTAGGCAGCTTTGAAATGACTGTGATACTCAGCTCCTTCTAGACATTTACTGGTGTGGTTACAAACATGGTGAAGTCAAGAGAATGGTCCAGGAAGACAAGAGAAGAGGTGATTACTCTTCACAGGAAGGGCAATGGCTATAAGAAGATTGCAAAGATGTTAAACATACCAAGAGACACCATAGGAAGCATCATTCGCAAATTCAAGGCAAAGGGCACTGTTGAAACGCTACCTGGTCGTGGCAGAAAGAAGATGCTGACTTCGACTGCTGTGCGCTACCTGAAGCGTAGAGTGGAGAAAAGTCCCCGTGTGACTGCTGAGGAACTGAGAAAAGATTTGTCAGATGTAGGTACTGAAGTTTCTGCTCAGACAATACGGCGCACCCTGCGTAATGAAGGCCTCCATGCCAGAACTCCCAGGCGCACCCCCTTGCTGTCTCCAAAGAATAAGAAGAGTCGACTGCAGTATGCCAAAAGTCATGTGGACAAACCACAGAAGTTTTGGGATAGTGTTCTGTGGACTGATGAAACAAAATTAGAACTGTTTGGGCCCATGGATCAACGCTATGTTTGGAGGAGGAAGAACAAGGCCTATGAAGAAAAGAACACCTTGCCTACTGTGAAGCATGGCGGGGGGTCAATCATGCTTTGGGGCTGTTTTGCTTCTGCAGGTACTGGGAAACTTCAGCGTGTGCAAGGTACCATGAATTCTCTTCAGTACCAGGAGATATTGGAGGACAATGTGATGCAGTCCGTCACAAACCTGAGGCTTGGGAGACGTTGGACCTTTCAACAGGACAATGATCCCAAGCATACCTCCAAGTCCACTAGAGCATGGTTGCAGATTAAAGGCTGGAACATTTTGAAATGGCCATCGCAGTCACCAGACTTAAATCCGATTGAGAACCTCTGGTGGGACTTAAAGAAAGCAGTTGCAGTGCGCAAGCCTAAGAATGTGACGGAACTGGAGGCTTTTGCCCATGATGAATGGGCGAAGATACCCGTAGCTCGCTGCAAGACACTTGTGTCAAGCTATGCTTCACGTTTAAAAGCTGTTATAACTGTAAAAGGATGTTGTACTAAGTATTAAGATTGAATGTCACTTGGGGGTTGAATAAAACTGATAATGATGTGAGCAGAGAAAAGACATTTGTGGTTATTTCATTATAAATGTTATGTTATATTTGTCTGACCTACACGTGCCTCTTTGATTTAATTGTAAGCAGGATGACTGAATTATCAAAATCAATGTCAAACCGGCCAAAACAATCAATTTCAGTGGGGGTTGAATAATTTTGAACACAACTGTAAGTAGTAATTAAAATGTCCAAAGTGGACCATCGAAATAAAGTGTAACCTTTTTTTTTTAAAGTAAGAACAAAGTAGTTACAGACACCAAATATGAAGTGTGACCAAATATTCTATAAAAAAAGTTTTTATAGAATTAATTCTATATGTATAAAAATCCATTTAGAATTGAAGCATACATTGATTTCTTAGGGAAAATGATAGATATCTGTGGTATGGGGGGGGGGTATCTGGTGGTTCTAGGCAAGATAAGAAAAAAAAAAAAAACATTTCTAGGCCTAGTTTCACAGACAGGGCTTAGATTAAGCCAGGAGAAGGCCTTAGTTAAATTAGGACATTTTAAGTAGCTTTTGTTAAAGTGACTTAGAAAAAAACATTACTGGTGTGCATCTTCAGACAAAACAATGGCACTGATACTTAAAATATGTCAGTGCAAGTTGCTTTCAGTTCAGACAGCTCTGTTCAAACATGCATTTTAGTCTGGGACTAGGCTTAAGCCTTGTCTGTGAAACCGGGCTCTAGTTTGGACCTCGACATAAGTGAAAAAGAAGAAAGTAAGAGATTTTGTGAGAGAGAAAATAAGCAACTTACTGCAAAAGTCAAAAAAAGCTATCATCAAGTTTTAAGTGTTCTTTTTTATGACCTCTGAGGGAGCTGCCCTTGTTTCTCCGCAACAAGCACTACTAGCTCTCCTCCGTAGGGTCCTACATGGCTTCACCATTACCAGTGATAAAGTCTACAGTGTCAAGTGTTTGTTTAATGACACAGGAGAGCAGAATCTCTAGCGACATTTATGACTCTTGAACAGAGCATTTCTATGGCATCTGATCAGTAAGAATGTTTCTTCAACTATGGCCATGTTTGGCCCTGTGGACTCCTTTGAACTCATTTACACAGCTTTCACATTCTCCTTAGTTTATGCAATTTGTCCACTAACAATGTCCTATTTGTATGGCAGGAACATCCTGTAATTTTTGACATTTATCATAATTTTATCGCCATGTACATTTTTAACTCAGAATGTCATGTGGTCATGATGCACAATACAAATATTATGTTCCGTTTCATCTCAAGCTCTTCACTGTGACCGTTTTTTCTTATCGGTTGTGATGTAAATGACGGTACAACCGAGTGATAGACGTAAAATTCAAACGTCTTATGTTTATTTCACTGTTGGTGAGCAGCAATTAAAAATCTGAGGCTGGGAGAATGGTAAAACAATAAAATCTACCTAAAATGAAAATGAAAATAAATACAAAATTTCCAAGACACGTTCATTTTTTTCACGATTCTGTGATGAACAGAAAGATCGAAAGAAAAGCATTCATTTGAAATAGAAATCATCAGACCCCAAACTTTTTAAAATAAAAGTTCAAATCTATTTGTTTATACTAAGTATTTACTAAGTGCACATAATTGAAGACACCCATATACAACATGTAATTCCCTGTTCCAAATATGGCTCTGAATGCTTTTGTTAGGCCCCGCCCCTCCTCTAGCACATCTAAAGTGCCCCATTAGGTTTTTTTTATTTACTTTTTATTACCTTTCATGCAGTGTGTAATATAGCTGTTTGTGAATCAAAAATGTCTGCAAAGGTGCGCAACAAACAAAGTTGTCACCTAAATCAAAGAATCGATTCTGAACTGCCTGAAACAAGTCATCAGCAATTCCAGTCTTGCTTCCTGTAACAGACCTATGTAGGTTTGTAGTAAATTTGCATAATGCCAACCTAAGGTCTTCATTGGCTGCCCGTGAACAACGTCTACTATGACCCGCCCTTAAGTACTGTAGTTGTAGACGAGCCTGCAAAAGTCTGGTTCGTGTTTTCCGCTCTGCAAATCCTCCTTGCCTGCACTTACAAAGGATGAGGACTAAAGCGGGAATAGATACAATACAATCTTCAACATGTTACTGTTCGTTTGACTGTGTATACAAATGCTGCGGAAGCCTCTGGAACCGAATTTCAGTTTCATTACTGACACAAGCCGTATGCAGTAGACCAATCACAACACACTGGGCCATCTGTCCAATCAGAGCAGAGTAGGCTCTCGGGAAAGAAGGGGTTTAGAGAGACTGGATCCTTTATCGAGCAGTTTCAGACACTGTAAAAAGAGGAAATTAAAGTGTTTTTTGACCTTGGGTGTATGTAAACCTATTGTATTAGACCTCCAAAATAAAATTAGGGACATATAAAATAGCACAACAGGGCCCATTTAAAGAGATGCAATTACCCTCTTTCTCGTTCAAAACGAATATTTGTGCCATTACAGTTGAATTGTTGCTTATGAAGAGAAATTATCTTTCACTGTGCTGTGGAAGTTGGTGATACAAGGTTTACCTCAAAGAGATTGATGCCAGGCGGCCAGATGTCTCAGTTTTCCAAAGCTGTGGAAGTGGATGGAGTCGAGCTGGGGAAGATCCATTCTGTGAGATGCTGTGAGAAGAGGTGAAGCAGGGAAGGAGGAAGAGGAAGAGGCTAAATGCATTCGAAAGGAGGGGCCGTAGGCCGTGGATCCACCCGTGGGCCCAAGATGGCATTGATTCTAACAGCTGGGTGAGAACATGACCGATGTGTGGTAGCATGAAAAATGGGGAAAGTCTAGAAGCAGCTGTTCAAGACATGTAACACAAGTGGATCTCATAAAGCAACTCAAGGAAATGGTGGACCTATGATTTGGATATGATGACTTGGTTGGACTACAAACAGTAAGGTCCAAAGGTCATGTGACTCTACAGACAGTCAGATCTGTTTCCACTGAAGCACAAGATGCTCTTCGAATCATTCTCATATCATGCTGGAGAACATGATCATCAGGACTTAATGACCAGATACAGCACTGTAAACTGTATCTGATATCTTATTGGGCATAAGTTGTTTTACATTTGTACAAGATGTGATGTTTCACACATTAACTGGGCTACATTATCGATCTGTCATACTCTACGAATTTAAGTTGAATGCAAAAATGTTATAGAAAATGGACAATTTATGTACATATTCTACTGATGTAGCTGTAACGGTTCACCATAAAACTGCCCAAGTGAACTTTGAGGAGAAATATTATAAAGCATTATTCATAATACTGATCATTTCCTTTGACAGGTTATTCTATAATTATCTCACTAACTTACAATACAGTTCAAAAGCCTTTTATACTCACCATTTCTTCATTTATTTGTTTAAAAAAAAAATCAGTAAAAACAGTAATATTGGCAAATATTATTACAATTCAAAATAACCATTTTATATTTTAATATATTTAAAAAATGAATTAATTTTTTTGTAATTGCAACGCTGAATTTTCAGCATTATTACTATAGTCTTCAGTGTCACATGGGATCCTTCAGAAATCATTCTAATTTTTTGATTTGGTACTGTTCTGCTGCTTAATATTCTTCTGGAAAATGTGATCTATTTTATCAGGATTCTTTGATGAATAAAAAGACAACTGAAAGGACCTAATTTGAGAGTCACAGCACAATATTTGACTAATTTTGCAAAAAAAAAAAAAACCTTCAAAAGCATCGTAAAATTAGCCAGAATATTTCATAAACAGATTCTGCTCGTGTAAATGCCCGCTGACTATACATATAAAGTGATCTCCAGCTCGCTGTCAAGTGTCTCAAAAATATCAATATCAATGTATTTCCTTGATTTCCTAAATGGAAACCCCAAGTAATACAGATGCAATTGTTAATGGTACAGTTCTCGAGAATTATCCCAACAAGACGGTACCGTGGATGAATTTCCAAACACCTGCAAAAGTGGTTTGAAAAAAAAATCCAATTTCATGTGTTTTTTTGTTGTCCAAACTAAATCTAAGATCAATGGTGAGTTCGAGTTCTAACTCAGTAAAAATATTTTAACGTTTTAAAAATGAGGTTATTAAAATTTGGACAGATGGTCTGTTCGTGTTAATTAATGAAAATACATTTACATCTGCATCCCAACTCAAGCTACTAGTCAAATGTGCATCTGCAAAAGACAAAACATGTCCAACGATTAATATTACATGTGTGGTGTGGTGCAAACAAATCACGTGCTGGTTGCCACTGGACTGTTCTCAAATGTTAGTCTGGAGGCCTGTATATAAGTTTGGACACCCCTGCCATAAACAGAACAAATGAACCACTATCCCCGGTAATGCCACCCTGGAGAGGGGCTTAAAATGGCTTATAGAGAACTGGAGGTGGATAGAGGAGAAGAGGAATTACAGGAGTGTTTTATATGAAGTAAAAACGCTCAGTAAAAGAGGTCCACATCAGCAGGATTTGTGCCATCAGCAGTCTGCTAAGTTAGAGCACTAAGTGACACCTGAACACACAGAAGATGAATGTTGCAAACAGAACACACGAGCTCAAATAATAAAACGAAAATGTGTTCTGCTATTCTATCCTGTGTGATAAATTGGCGTGTGTTTATGAAACCATCTTTACTGGAAGTAATATTAACAAACAATGCTGCATTTTCGGAGCCATCCACCTAATAATGGGAGAGTATGCGATGACGAGCAACTTTCTTCCCGAGGGCACTTCAAAAATTGCAGTTGATAAATTAGTCTGACTGCTACATTAACACAGAAGAACAAAAAAAACGGTGGCGGTGCGGGAGGAAAAATAACTTCCTTTTTTCAGGATCTCTTGACACGCCGCCTGGTGCTTTCTGACTTCTGCAGAATCAATTATTATGGAAGCTAATCGAATGGAGATAATTGGTCACAGTGTATATTAAACAGTCCTACACAGGCTCTTGTGGGGATGGATCCAGAGCCAGTGGGGCTGAGGGGCCACTCCAGGGCCAGAGGGCGAGAGGGGCGAGGGGATGACGCACTTGGCAGTGCCGGAGAGTGGGAGGCTCAGCTTGCGGAGTGCGCCTCGCTGCATGACTTGAACACTCCTCAAAGCTGGAGAGGGGCTCTTTCTGAGTGTGTATGTTTAATGGGATATGCAAATCTCTTACAGTCAGAGAGCATGTGAGCTTCTGGGTGTGTTCGGTGTTTAATGATCATCATCAGACCCCAAATCATGGTAAAATATAGAGCTAAAGCTGTTCCGCTCACATTCCGTGATGTCCACACCCCTCATCTTAGCCACAGACACCTGTAATCCCGCTTTAGGCTTGTTTCAAGGGCAAGTATCGTATGTATGAATATAATTGCATGAATATACAATGGCCCAGACACACACACACACACACACATATATATGTGTGTGTGTGTGTGTGTAATAGATTAAGATTAAAAGTGATGCTGTCAAACGATTAATCGCATCCAAAATACACAAACATAAATTTATATTTTTAAGAAATATTTAATTGTATATATATATATATATATATCTAAATATAAATATTCTATGTAAAATAATTCATTTTTGTGAAAAATATACACGTGTGTGTATTTACTGTATATATACATAATATATACACACACATGTATTAGCTTATGTAAACATAAACTTTTATTTTGGATGCGATTAATCGGGATTAATCATTTGACAGCACTAAATAGTTACATAAAAAATATTTCAATATAATATAAAATTTATCAGCTACTTATACAGTTATAATATGATATATATTAATAATGTCATGCCTTTTATTTGAATTTTTTGTTGTTTCCTGTTACAATTAAAACATTTTCTTTTACAGTATATCCATCTGTACAACAAAGTTTTGCCTCTCTCTCTCTCTCTCTCTCTCTCTCTCTCTCATAAAGCAGACACAGTTTACAAAAACACTAAGACTGAATAATCTTATTTAAATGCCATCTGTCCTTTTCCCTACAGCGGATAAACAAAGAACCACTTAAAAGTAATGTGTGTAATTTTTCAATGTTAAAATACTTTCTCCCATCCCATCTATAGCTATAAGCAAGCAATTTAAACCACCGTTTCACTACTTACATCAAACAGTTAGAGACCTGAAGTTACTCATTTCCAATGGCAAGCCATACTGGGGCTTCATGGAGTCCCGAACCAGATTTTCAGATCTGATTTGACAGATCAAAACTATGACCGTGAAGAGAGAATTATCAATGGTTAATCTTAAATACCTCCTATATAGAATGGATAGTTATGAATAAATAAGTCATAAACAATTATTTAGGTTGTTTAACATTTTATCCTTAGGCCATTCATAATATATTCCTTCCAAAACTATTGGCTGTCATTTGTTCTGTAAGATTTATTCTTGTTTATTCATTGATAAGCGGAGGGTAAATGCTCTTTTAGTGTAGATGCAAACAGAAAAAAATTATTTTCCCGATAATACATTTATCACAACTGCCACATGGGGAATGGATTTGATAGAGTCGTATCGAAGGTCATCACCGTTCAGGAAAACCTGTTTGAAAACACTCATTATTTTTGCAATTCCATTTGTTGACACTAGTGGCACTACCATTGAAATACATATCAGAAAATGCTCTTAGTTTCAAATCTAATGTTTAGAGGGATATGAATTACTCTAAATATTACTTACAATATTATTATAAAATATCAGAAGTTAATAATTATAAAATAAAATATTAAATGATTCGTCATTTTAATTGCAGTCAAAATGGCATGCAATGGAATGAATCAAAATTCGGCATAATGAAGTAAGAATGAAGTTAGATTATCTTGCACAGTTAAACTATGTAAACGGAATAGCTGAAAATGATGCAAAGTGCCCTTATCAATTAAAACCGTACACACACAGCCTTCTGGGATGCCTTCCCTTTGTATCCTTTGAGTGCAAAGTTCTATGCATCCCATGAAAAATCTGATTGTACAAATAACATTGGGTCCCCTGTAACAGAGACAGGAGACTCCTTGAAATTGTTGTTTGTGACTCGTGAGAAACGAGGAAGAGAACAGCTTGCCTGCTTCCCTGGGGACAGACATTCATGCTATTTACAGCTGGTGCTTGTTTTTAAATACTCACATATTTAATTAGCAGACAGCACAAACATTTCTCACAGACTCAAAGTAAACATTCTGGCCAGGTATAAGGATAGGTGTAGGAAGCATCTGTACGATGAGGAAACATTATGGTTAGTGAGTGGCAATACTGCATTTGTACTGAATTTTAAACTAATGCATTAGAGATTATTACACATTTATTTAAGGCTGTCAAATGATTAAATTAATTTAAGCCACATTGATTACGTGATATGTTAAATGATTATTTAAATTAATCACAATTAATTGCATATATGAATATTTGCTTATAAAACAATGCCAGGCATTGAGTAGACATAACAAAGAGCCTATCACTGGCCTACAGTCCACAGCAATCCAAGTTTGTCGATCAGTTTGCAATAAACTTAGAACATTTTAAGTGCAATTTAGTTTAGTTTTTTTAATTATTATTATTTACACATCCAGACTTTTCGACAATCACTTTTTTTCCCATGCGAACCATCTTTAAGGAATGGCGTTTCATGGTAAAATGTACATATTGGTCAAAGGGATTTGATACGACATTCCTGCAATACCAGAGGCTGTAGTTTCAGGACTGCATTTATAGGACCTAGGTTTTCCTAGGTTTTTGTTTGTGTGTTTGGCATGAATTAGCAATTCATACCAGCACTTACTATTCAATTCTGTATTTATGTTATTTTATTTTTCAGAAATTAATTAGTTGTTTAATTGTATAGATGTAATTGATATATTGTCCTAAACAAGCCCTAACCCTTGACATACCATCTTGAAACATTTCAATAAATCAGCAATTATATTCTGGTTTTAAACTCTGTTTTCTTGGAAAGAAAGGTTATTTTCTGTAAATTCAGTAAATGGTTAAACAATTGCTCTCCAAACTAGTGTGTGTATTAGTACATTGATCAATTAAAATAACTTGAAAACAAATACCATTTTACAAAATTCAGCAGCACAATGAACTATGGTGAAACTGGACACCGAAAGCCCTTCTCACACCTGCTCTTACGTTACAAATAAGCTGGAAGGACAATAAATCATAAATTATTTCCATGGGTCTGGTCTGTGCATCAGTTTGTTTGAAGTCTGAATCAGGTCTCTTCTGTTGGAGAAGAATTGGCTAGTGGTGCTGGAGTAACTTTCCTCCATTTGTGGATATGACGAGACGCGAACGGTCAAGAGATGTATGAGCCATTTCCTGCCAAAACCAGCCCATCAGGTATAAAATATAAAAAGAGGCTTACCTTAATCAGGGTAAGACAAAAACATGTTCTGGAAGAAGGATTTGGAAAAAGGAGGAGCGACGACAGTGAAGGACGAGAGAGGGTTTTATGTTATGTTTTACTAAGTTTGTGTGTGCGGCAGTCGTCCTTGAGGGACTGCCGCCATTTTACTTTCGCTTTGTTGTTTTTTTTATTTTGATATATTAAAGTTATGTTGAATGCTTGCCTCCTTTTTCCCTTATAAACAAACTTCGTTACAGTAGTGTACTTTTCAATGTATTAATTACGTAATTTCATAATATAATTTATAATATTTCTTTTTAGAAATGAATGGTCAATTAACAGCCCTAATTGAAAAACAATTGAAATCCAAATCAAAATGATTCATTCATTCTTAATGCAGCATGCACTTGAAAACTCTGTGTAAGGCAGTATAAGATAGTGTCTTTCAATATGAAGTTGAGAGGGAAAAATGTCTCTCACTTCAGATCTTTCTCATCTGCATTTCAGTCGATCCCTCAAAGAAGAAAAATCTGAAAAGATTTCATCAGGTTGTCATACCTGTGACGGACAGTAGCTACGACTGAAATATATTTTATCAGATGAGAAAATATTTCCAGTGCACTACCCGATTTTGCATAAATTTGACTCGTAATAATGTGAAAAAGAGATTTACAACCTATTGAGAAGACCGGGGCTAGTTGTCACACAGGGAAGTTTCACAAAGTGACTGCATACAAATGTTTTGTACGTTCCAGTATTCCAGTAGCAGCTTCTCAGTGTGGCAACATGCCCCACTGTTGTAAATGTCTGTTAAATTAACTGTATATTTCCCCTAGGCACCAACAGAGCAGTGCAGGGATGATATCAAAACCCAAAAGACTAATTCACCCCGTGTTCCCTTGAGATTTTCCAATGGATTTTCAATTTATGACTGAAATACAGCCTGAAAAAAAAAAAAAAAACAGAATGTTTTGTTCTACAACATAAACTGCACACACTCTCACCCCAAACTGACTGCCCCAGGTGAAAAAGTACACTTCCATGATGTACTTAAAGTGTTCTATTTTCGTGCACTTGTACTTCTTAAGAATATTTAAGTGTATACTCAGCTGTGCTGTTTTGGGACACCATGAATATGAACTAAAATGATACATAAAAAATGTATTTAGTTACCACTTGAACTTGAACCTATGTTAAAAGTACATTTTAGTTCATATTCACGGTGTCCCAAAATCCGCAGTTGAGAACACTTTGATGCATAGTTCACCCAATAATGAAAATTATCCCATAATTTACTCACCCTCAAGCCATCCTAAGTGTATGAGACAATCTTCCTTCAGACAAACACAATCTGAGATATATTTAATGAATATCCCTAGTCCTCCAAGGTTTATAATGGCTGTGAATAGCTGGTCAAATTTTGAAAACAAAGAAAATGTATCCATACGACTCCAGGGGGTTAACAAAGGCCTTCTGAAGCGAATCGATGCGTTTGTGTAAAACAAATATCCTTATTTAAAACTTTAGAAATTCAAATAACTAGCTCACGGCGGAAGACCGTACGCATACTGTGTTACGTGGATTTGGGCGGGAGACCACCCTTACAAAAGATTACTGCAGTTTTTTAGAAGTAATATTACAGTTTTTGTTACATATAGAAAAATGCAGTTTTTTGGACACGAAAAAACTGCAGTATTGCAGTATAACCTAAAATGTCTGTAGTTTTACTGGAATACAACTATACTGCAATACATCTAAAGTACTAGTAAAATAAAACTGCAATACAACTGCAGTTATACTGTTTTTATACTTCATGCAACTTTCAGTTGTACTTCATTTTACTGCAGCTGTACTTTACTACAGTTTTACTGCAGTTGTACTGTGACTATACTTCATTATACTGCAAATCTATGGTTGTGCTTCATTAAACTGCAGTTAAACTACTTGGTACTGCAGTTTTACTGCAGTTCTACTTCAATATACTGCAGTTCTTTTTTGTAAGGGCAATCTCTGACCCCACGCAATGACGCAAAGACGAACGCGGAGGTGCAGAGGATAGAGCAAAGCAAAACACCAGTCACGAATTAGAAGTCTAAAATGAGAAAATGATTTCAATATAAGAGAAGAGGAGCTTGAGTTTGAGTTTGTTTGAGCCGCGAGAGGTGTCTAAGCTTATGAAGCTCCTATATCCTGGATCATACATTGCGTCACGGGTTACTAATTTGGTGCAAGTCAACTTGCGCATTCTGCACACTATCATCCGCTGCAAGCTCGTTATTTTACTTTATAACGTTTTAAATAAGGATATTTGTCTTGCACAAACGTATCGATTCACTTCAGAAAGCCTTTATTAACTGGAGTCTTATGTGTGACCAGCAGGGCGGGCGAGGAGCGTCAGCTGCGCACTGCACCGGTCCCGTATCTCTCACGGAGCAGTTCCGGAAGCATAAAAGAGGAGCGACGACAGTGAAGGACGAGAGAGGACCAGGTTTATGTTGTGTTTTATTATGTTTGTGTGGGCGGCAGTCGCCGTGAGGAACTGCCGCCATTTTACTTTCGTTTTGTTGTTTGTTTATTTTGATATTAAAGTTATGTTGAATGTTCGCCGGTTCCTGCCTCCTTCTTCCCGTTCTAACGAACTGTGTCACATTGGTGCCGAAACCCGGGAGGAAGGAGACATGCTGTCGAAGAGCCCTCGCTGCGGAGGGGGATGGCGGTGCAGCGCGGGAGAGGACCGCGAGTGGCTGCCCGAGGCGGTGGGAGCGATTGAGCAACCGGTGGACTATAAATGCCATTTGTACCATACATATCGCTAAAAATCATCTAATATCCTTGTTGTTTTATAATAAATATATCAAAATATCCATTGCAACAAAATTGTAGCTATAAAATAGCTTACTTCTCAGATAAAGTTTTTAGAATAGAGTTGATTCATTCATTTCCACTGTCCAAATAGTTTTTTTTAATTGTTTTAAACTATTAGAATGAAATCGAATTTATGTAGTTTTGCTGGTGAACATCTTTTAGGATGTTTAGGCTATTTTAGTGGATACAGATATAGGCCTACTTATTTATTGCAGTGCAAAAACAGATGTCTGACGAGGCGCTTCGCTGACAAAGTGTAGCGTATAAATCTTACCGTTTTCTTCAAGTTGTATCCTTCAAATACAGTGGTATTTTTCAGGATTTTTTGAAGATGCCTGTACACGACATCAACCCCTCCAGCTGCGCTTGTACAGTAAGATATTATTATTGAACCTGTCCGGACAATTCCCGCCTCCTTCTTTCCGTTCTTACAAACTGTGTTACAGTATGGATAATTTTTTTTTTTGTCTTCAAAATTTGACCAGCCATTCACAGCCATTATAAATCTTGGAGGGCTAAGGATATATTTTAAACTATATTTCTTTGTTTGAAATACACCTATGGCTTGAAGGTGAGTAATCATAGGATAATTCAATTTTTTGGGTGAACCAACCCTTTAAGTACAAAAGTAAAAATAGAGGACTTTAAGAACATTATGGAAGTGTCCTTTTTTCGCATGGGGTCTTATCAAGTTACTTATTAGAAACATGTTTTCAAAACTAAACAGATGCTTCAGGTTTTCGGTATGGGTGTGTGTAATTTACGCCGTAGAACAAAACGTCAAAGTATCAAGTTATGCTTACTACAAGCTTTATTTTATTAATAAATTGAAAAACCCCACTATAAAACCCCACTGGAAAATCTTGATGGAACCAATGTACTGATTTTTTTTCTTTTCTCTTCTTTTTATCTTTAGAAACATTCAGTGGGGTGAACAACTGTGTGGCAATTAACCCAGGTCTCTTCTACACAACAAATAATACATTTTAATATATTTTAAAATTCAAACATCTACATGTATAATTCACAGGGATGCCACCACATCTGAAGTGGAAAGAGAAGCACGAACAAGAAAAGCATTCAACATTACAATGTGAACAAATGAGGGCTGAGTGATTACTCATGATATCAGAAAAGATAGAGGTTTTGCTGGCAACATCGCTACACGCAAGACCTCACTCCGGGGAAGAAGATACTCGCACGCTAACGATATGAAACTCGCAAAATCTCTGATACGGCAACATGAATCTGAGGCAACGTCAATTAACTGGATTTGCGGGTTTAACCTGTCAACAGGATGTCATAACAGCTTTTATCATTGTGCACACTGTAGAGTGTGAGAGGCATCATATTTAATCATGCTCTCCCTCGCTCTTTCCCCCGCTTTCTTTCTCTTTCTTTTACTTTTTTTGGAGTAAAAATATGTCCCCACGCAATGCAAACTCCCCAGACACAGTGTTGTTTACTGCAGATTAACAAAGGGGAGGCAAGACGAGTTTCTGACATCAGCTCAAGTGAACAAGCAAGCGTAATACCAGCACGGAGTGAGAATTTTTAAGCAAAAGTTGGGCTGCATTTGGGGGAACTGTTTACTTTTGTTTGCTAGTTCTCTACTTGGACTTGTATTTATTTATTCATTCATTTATTTGTTTGTATATTTATGTATGTATGCAAGTGTGGTATAAAGAAGCTCAGCTTTTTTTTGCCTTTGCAGCACTGCAGGAGAGCTTGATTCCTGTAGGCTCGGTTTAAAACAAGGGATTTGCGTAGTAATCTATAATAAATTAATACAGATACTTTTTTTTGGCAATGTCAGTGGGTCAGTGCTTTTCAGAGGAGAACGCATATGATATCATGTACTCCTATGGGAACACATGTGAGAACTCGACCTATAAGACGGAATACGGTCGTGATAGTAAAATAGCAGCAAGAGGTTTTTTTTTTTATTGAAAATGATGGGTTGCTTTGGGTCAAAATGTCTTTCAAAAGCAAATGCATACATTTTAAAGTGTACCAGCCAAATAGGATTTGAACACAATTACTCGTGTTTTATAACGTCACCATGAAATCAAAATTGTCAATTCTATTTTTTTAATGGAATATTGCAGTATTTATAATAAATGATGTATTTGTGCATGCCCTCGTGATCTTTAAACAAAATGACATCCCTCCCTCTGACGTCTCTTCTTTGATGACGTGTTTTTCGGCATGAGGGCGGGACAACCTGTCACTCACATGAGATCACAGCAATTAACAAACGACAACGATTCAACAATCCTGTCAATTCCCCATGGACAAAATCAAGTCCTGCCAAGTCTTAGGAACAATTGCATTGACTGCTGATGTTCCCAGCATGCAATAAAACACACAGAAAGCTCTGTCTGCACAGGGGCAACCAATAAACAACACTTCAGTTCTGTTTAAATGTAATACCAATACCTTTCACCACAGTACACTACATATGAGCTTCAAAAAGCTTTAAGATTGGATATACAACTAAGAAAGCATTAAGGTGTGGTCAAACTTACCATTGTTCTGTGAATTGTCACAGGCAAAATCCAGTCAGTAATTACACTGGAAACAAATTGGAATAGAGACAATTTACACTCAGAAATTGGTAGTAAATTTCACAATTAATTACAAAGAAATGGCCATTTGCACCAAGTGCATGTTGGCAGAGGCTACAGTAACTCCGCCCCCATTGTCTTACTAAGCCAGAAAAAATGATAAAAGAACTCCAGCTGATAGAAGGATCAGAGGTGTGGAGAGTAAAGCGGGTGGCATTAACTTTTTAATACAATCTGCCTTTTCCCGAAATCATTCTTCTCCCTTTTACCATCGCATATATATTTAAAATAAAAATTAAGAAAACATTCAAGAATTGGAGATAAAGTGCATGACGGGTATTTAATAGTGGCAATAAAGTGTTTAACGGATAGGAGTAGGGGAGGACTTTAGGGACAGGGACAAGTAATGTCCGAAAAATCTCTTTATGATTTTAATAAATGTAATCATTTACACATTGAATGTGTTGTTATTATTGCATGCTGTTTTAAAATATACTACAATACACTAAGGTGCAAATAGTATCAGTTTGCATTAAGTATAAATAGTATCTGTATTTGTATTTAGAGAAAGATAGTAAGTATAAGCTGAAAGACTGAAATGGAATTTTACTGGTAAAACATACTGCAATAACCTTTATTTTATTCATAAATTGGAAAAACCATCAAAAACAAGACAGCATTTATTAATCTGAGTAAATATTAATTTCAACATTTGCTAATATATTTTTAAATTTGTATTTTAACATTATTTCATGCTCTGTGAACTAACATTAACAATTATTAATGAATGTTGTAAAAATTTAGTTCATGTAAGTTAATATCTAACAAATTAGAGCTTACTGTAAAGTGATACAAAACTTTTAAACATTCTATTGCACAAATGGTTCTTTACTAAAATGTTCTTCACATAACCAATAATAAAAAAAATAAAAAAATAAATAAAAAAAAACAAGAACAGTTGGCTGTAAGGTCTTTGGTGAGCTTAAAATGGTTCTTCTGCCATGGCATCACAACGAAAACTCCATTTTGCAACCTTTTATTTTTAAGTGGAAATGCACAAAACTGGGAATTTAGCAGGAGGGAGAACAATTCGCATCGAGTTGCAGTTTGATTGACAGGCGACCTGACCAATCATAACCCCGAATCCACCATTTTGTCCGACAAAGCAGGCAGGGGAGTTAGTAGATTAACGTTGGTGAACTTGAACTTAATAAAATTGTGTGTACTCACGTCTTTCCACGCTTGAAACAACATTCCTTCTGATGTTCATTCATGTTTATTTGATGCTATAAAAACCGCTTGAACTGAGGAGCTACGGCGATCTGTCACGACACATTAAAGAGCGGCATTTGTCGTTTGAACTTCTTTTAAAAATTACGATATATGAAACATGAAACCGTTTCATATGTCGGTCGACGTGTTGTCAGTGTCCTCTTTTCTCCGTGATGTATTTTTCACGGCGTGAGAACATGATGTGTGGCGTGAGAGCGCATGACTTGTCGGACATAGCAACAGTAACTAAAGGGGGCGGGTCTTTGCGAAGGGTCAATTGGTTTAAAAGTGACTTCTGTGTGCTGTACATGTATTGACCATAGAAAATAGAGCTTTTTTGCCTGCGATATTTCTGTGAGCAGAGTCTCGCATTAAAACATATACAGTGTGTTTGTATTTTGAGAAAATTGTGAGTACATTTACATCTGCCTGTTATTTTTTGTTAATGTTGTATACTTCTTATTGGATGAAGGCATCCTGTAAAGCACTCAATTTATAATACCATTATGGTTAAAGTTCCATTAAAAATACTCAAAAATTAAGATATTTCAGCCATAAAATGGTTTTTAATTAAGTGGAAGCAAATAGCAGCAGGTCACACACTTCATTGCATTGTTATTGAGGTGCCGTAGGCAAAGTACAATGTAAGATTAGCACTTCACATCGGGCTATAATCATTCACTGAACATCTATATGACATGAGTACAATGCCTCAACACTCCCTCCATTGGTATCAATGCTTTCCGACCTGCCAAGCCACTAAGTGGAAAGGAACATTACCAGCACTTACCAAGAAGAATGCAACCCTTGAATAAAAAAAAAAAAAAAAAAAAAAGTGCTGCAGAGAAAATGAACAAGTTTTTGTCAAAAAAAAAAAGACTGAAATCAATTTTCATAATTTGTTCACATAAGTGTTTTAGAGAAGGTGGTGAGTCACTCTGGCCATTTTGTATTTGCAACTCATGACTCTGTTTTACCTATCATTCCACCATTCACACCATTTTCATGTCATTCTTCAAAACCTCAGCTCTCGTCAGTTTAGAGATTCGAATGGCCTTGCTTCTTGAAACCACTTATGAACCCCAATGGTTTCTTGATTTCTGAAAGCCAATAATATTAGCTCTTATTTGATAAGCATTGTTTCTTACTTTGCTGCCTTTTCACTGTAACTGTAGACAATCTATAAGCTCTATGCTGAATTATTTATTCCTCTAAACACCACCTACGCCTGCTCCAGATTTCCATTCTTTCTCCTTTTCGTCTTCTATTTCTCTTTGCATCTATTTCTCTCTCTGTCTCTTCCACGGAGCGGCTGCGAGCGCTCGTGGTGCGAGATGACAGTTCTTCTCCGTAGTGATTCATGGATCCAAATGCTGCACATATTGCATATTTTGCATTGTAAAATCAAGTTTGTCAAGCAGAAAAGAAAAAGTATGTCTGACAGGAAGTATAAGCATTCACTCTTTCCTTTTTCCCTACAGCTTGGTTCTTTTCAGCTGCAAAAATATAGAAATAAACAACTGAAGGAGGCTAAAAAAAATATGACAGTAGACTCCAGAGTAGTTAGACAGAATGCTAATTTTTGGAAGCTGCACTCTTGATTTATGCAGCTTGAGGAAACGTTGCTTATTCTTTTATGTACTGTGCCTGTATACGTACGTATTTTGTATTATATATTTTAAACATTTTCGCAATAGAACGGCAGACTCCTGGAATAAACTCGCAGACATTTTATGTATACTAAATAAAAACAATTAGTTCTTTTTATATAACTCAAAATTACAGCTTGACTGGAAATCAACAAAACAAATCTGTTCTTGACATTTACCTCGATTATTCTTGTTCTTCACATGCATGTCTCATGTTTCATCTCAAGCTCTTTACTGACATTGTAGTCTCCTTGGTAACCATGTACAATAACTGTTGGGGAAAAGGGAACTAGGAAAATGTTTTTCGTTATGCTATATTATCACCAAATATTGGATTCAGTCTTTTTTTTCAACTTTTTTTTCTATCAATTAGGAAAGGTTTTGTGTTTATTTTTAAACTGACCGATTGGTGGCCTCATTGATCAGAGCTTATATTGGTCAAAAATGACCATCCATTGAAAATGAATGAGGGAAATTGAAAATAAGAGAAACATTTAGTGTTCATGTTCACATATGCGCATTCAAAGACGCCTGGACACATTCACACTCGTGATAAAGCGCACACACATTCATACACACAAACTATTGAGTATTATAGGCTTTCTTTTTCACAGAGATGAACTTTATCCTCAGAGGAGTTTATCTGAGTCTGGAGAAAGCAGCAATAAAGACATTCAAATCATTTTAGCTCAAAACTCACTTTCAGAGAGCAGCAAGTGTTTGAAATAACTTCTGTTTGTGATTCGATATGGAGTCTGATCACCATATTGTCAGGGTTAGCAGCTGGAGCGCCCGTGACCACCACTAGAGGCACTAGACCCTGAACTGCTTCTCTCACTACTGGACTTCATTTCCCACAATCCACCTTGGACTTTCATACACTCACTCATACACAGACAAATACTACATTTCCCATAAGCCTTCATACCTGGACTGATTGCTTCCTCACCTGCCCTTAATCACATCACACTATTTAAACACCCCGCACGCACACACACTCATTTGCGAGGTCTTGTTATTTCCCCAGTGTGTAGCATTTCTGAGCATTTATCTTTGTCTTGTTTTTTCCGGTTATTACCCTGTTTCGTTGTTGGATTCTTGCTGCCTGTCCCGATCCTTGCTTTGTGATACTGGACTGTGATTGATATCTGCCTGACCTGAACTGCTGCCTGCCTATTGTTTACGATTACTGCCTTTCCTTGGATTTACCTGTTTGCTGTTAATTGACTGTTGCCTGTTTGACCACGTTTTCAAATAAAGCTCGCATTCGGATCTCATCCGCTTCATTACACATATAAGGCAGAAATATTTATATGCGATGCAAAAGACTATACACGCTAACCATTAGTAAACATAGTAAATATGGCTGCTTGAAGAAATCAGACAAATCATATGTGCTATCACAATCGTGTATTAATTTTATGTCAGTACATCTCGTCTCTTAGGGGACTGTCTGATATCCATATTTTTAGCTCTGCATGTAAGGGTGGGCGATATGACAAATTCTGTTTCACGGTAACGATATAGTTACATATGTAGTTATTCTGGAAAATTGACAAAAAAAATGGCTTTATTCAATAAGTAAAACCAAATGTTTAAGAAATGAAAATTTCTTTTCATTTTGTTTGAGTACTCTTTTTCTTTTATTTGGTCAATTATTTATTTGGTAAACTATATTGATAGCTAAATCCCTGGTACAGTTTTGCCATGTTTGCTTATTAAACTATGTTTTTTAAGAGGCTTGTTTTGCTCATTTTTTTTGTTTTCGCAAGTGGCAACCCTTCACTTGGAGCTTTAGCCAAGAGCTTTAGCCATATTCGACTCTTATGCAGACACGTGTATTTTGCATTATTAAAACGCGATCGTTAATTAGTTTGAGCATCATTTAAGAGAGGTATCGAATCAAATGAAGATTTTATCAGCTGGTTCTAATCAGCTGATCGTTAGAAAAATATAATACATGCAGTTGCATTCTCAATATTTAATAGTTTTGCCTCAGATACAGAATTATGTACATTCGCTAACAATCAGGTTGTTAATTCCCACAGCAAGGCTGAATGCGATTCTCGTATGTATACTTAAAAAATGGAAAGATGACTAATACATTATTTAAGACTATTTCTATTCGTTAAGATATTTACACAACTGTTGTTGTCAAGTAAGCTTCATTCATAATGCTTTCCCCATTGCCAGCATGTGCAGTTAACTGCTGCCGCCTTCCTTCCAAACAATATCACGTTAATAACGTGATATTATTTATAAAATCGATATGAAACCTCTATAAAATTGAATTCCTTTGCGGATCCTCCTGATCTGCTCGTTCACCTTTCTCCATGTTTCTTTGACTAATCTGTTTCATGCACGCTGCACGTGAGTTCTTTACATGTGGCAGTATACACGGTATAAAATAATCTGTTACGGTTGACATTTTTTACCGCGGTAACGATATATACCGTCATACCGCCTAGCCCTATCTGCATATGTAAAATAAAGCACGACTGTCACTACAAAACCACATTAAAAAAAAAACGTCCTAGTTGAAAGAAAACGAGATTGGAACCAATATTTGGTAATAATATAACATAACGAAAGATTTATAAGCTATTTTTGCTGGTCTTTTTTGAACAGGAACACAAGTGTGACTTTGCTCCATTTTGTACAAAATAAAAGCATTTCAAAACCAATTTCCGGGTTAAACATTAAAGCATACTAGTGTGATAAACAATGAAAAATGCAAAATTATCCACGGCCACGGATAATGATTTTTTTTCACTCAAAAACTGAGGTACGTAAGCTCAAAACCTGTCCTAGTTGAAAGAAAACAAGTTTACAAAAAGATTGAATCCTATATTTGGTGATAATATAGCATAACGGCAGATTTGTAAGCAATTTTTAAAAGTCCGGTCATTTTTGACCAGGGAACACAAAAGGTTTTACAGGGTTTTCAAAGCTAGGGATACTAGTTTTAAGACTGAAAGGTTTGGTCTGGGACAGGAGTAAAACAATAAAATCTTAACCAAAAATCTGTAATATTAAAAAAAAAAAAAAAAAACTAAATGAATTAAAAGGTAAAAACATATGTAAAAGAAATCATCCTCATTCCACGTGTGTGGAATAAGCAACTTTCACGAGCTCATAATCACTGTCAAACAAAACCCAAAGCAGCTTCAACATCAAAAGTGAGACTAAAGACAAAGATGTCAGCTTAGCTCAGGTTTGAGTTATAGTCAATAACAGTCAAAATTGTACTTAAGAGTCAATTCCAACAGCCAAACAGAGGTCTCTGTTCGGGGCAAAGTCTTTATTTCCCCCCAAAGAACAGCCTCGCTATGCCTCATTTTGAGTCTAATAACCCAAACTTGATAAGAAAATGTTTTGCATAACTCATGAAGCCTCTGTTTTCAAGTGCAAATTTCACAGTAAAATGAATTCATCAGCTTTTTCTCTTTTTTTGCCAGCGGGATTAATGATTCAGATAAATGCTGGTAATGTAACATCAGCATGCAAAAATGGTAACATACCCCCATTATCTGGTTTCCTTTCTTCTCAAAAATAAAGTTGAAGCATCAAGAGTATTTCAGAGCAGCTAACAGTTTGTGAAATAAATAAATCACATGCTTTCTTTTATCTAACAAACTCCCTGCAGATGTAATTCGACAGCTGTAGATATTTAACACTCATCCTCAAACAGAATTATTTCAGTTCTGCACAAGCCAGCTCCCAAAGTTCATTATTATTGCATAGCTTATGGCTACTCCTCTTCATCAAGGCTGCGTTACATTATTTACAAACCGAAAACAATTGTGGGAAAAGTATAATACAAGGCCAGGGACGCCGTTAAAAAGCAGTTTGCATAATGGATGGAAAGAGTCATTCTTCGTGCATATGTTACATAACGATACCTCACATGTTGAGGTATTGTATATTTAAGGAAGCAGCACTTCCTAAACTCATCTATTTGTTTTAAGAGGGAAGTAAATGGACAGATCTAGGACAACCTAGGCTGAGTCTCTGTACTGCAGAATGGTGTTCTGTTGCTTTCCAGCCCTAATGGGAAGGCAAAGATTCTGGTGTGTGAGAAAAATGGCAGAAATAGACATAAATGCACTTAAACAGCTGATCAAGGGGAAAATACACAGCAGAACAAGGAATCGTTTCCCTCTTGTGTTCTTTTCTGTATTGCTGCAGAGTTCATAGTGGTTTGGGACTCGGCAATCTATTACGAAAAGATGAGAGACACGACTAATAATCGACCGTTTTGCTGCAGTTTGCTCTGGTGAAAAGACCCAAAGGAGAAATGTTTAGGAGTGAATTATTTCACACGAAACCAATTGCATGATGTTCACATGGGTTCATATTTTACTCACAGCAAACTTTTTTTTCTTTTCTTTTTTTTTTTTCCCACAGGGGCGATACGTTTAAGATATGAACTGAACAGTTTACTTGTCATGTTCTTTTTATGTTTGTTTGCAAGCAATACCCAACAACCCCATATGACACAACACTCGCTGGATGGCTTTGCTCAGAGCCTACTGGTGAATCAATTCAAACAATTGTGAAAGAATATAAAAGTCTTTACTGTCACTTCTGATCAATTTAATGCAAATTGTATTTATTTATTTTTGTTTAACATGTTTGTTGCTCGATACAGGGTCAGGATAACACTTTATAATAAGTTTAATTCGTTAACATTTGTCACGATGGTCAGCTGGAGTGCCCGTGAAAGCCACTAGAGGGCACTCCACTCGGGACTCTGACTACACACTTGCACTCTCACTCATTCACGCAGGACTACATTTCCCATAAGCCCCATAGCTAGTCACTGATTACTGCACCAGTTGCACCTCATCACCTCACTATATAGCACTGCTCACACTTCCATTCCCTGCCAAGTATTGACTAGCTAACCCTTGGCAATTCTGAGTGTTTATCCCTGTGTTTGTTTTCCTGTTCCCCGTTTCTTGATCGTACTCTGCCTGCCCTCGGATATACTGCCTGTTTCCTGACCTCGACTCTGATTATCCCCATATGCCTGTTTGCCCCTGTGTTGACTATTGCTTGTCTGACTACATCTTCCTTTAATAAACTGCATTTGGATCTCTACCCGCTGACTCCTTCGTTACAACATTAGTTATCTATATTAGTTCACAAACTTACAATGAACAATAATGTTACAGCCTGTATTAGTGTTAATGCTAATATCAACATTTACTAATACATTTTTAAATTAAAAGTTGTATTTGTTCATATATTAATGCAACGTTAACTAACACGAACAAACAATAGGCAATTGTATTTTCATTAATATTGACTAGATTATCAAGTGTTCTAATTTTTATTTATATATATGTATATATGTATATATAATGTATATGTATACAGTGGGTATGGAAAGTATTCAGACCCCTTAAATTTTTCACTCTTTGTTATATTGCAGCCATTTGCTAAAATCATTTAAGTTCATTTTTTTTCCTCATTAATGTACACACAGCACCCCATATTGACAGAATAACACAGAATTCTAAACACAGAATACAGCGTCTCTTTGGGAAAGATGCAACAAGTTTTTCACACCTGGATTTGGGGATCCTCTGCCATTCCTCCTTGCAGATCCTCTCCAGTTCTGTCAGGTTGGATGGTAAACATTGGTGGACAGACATTTTTAGGTCTCTCTAGAGATGCTGCCATCACCATGCCTCACTGTTGGGACTGTATTGGACAGGTGATGAGCAGTTCCTGGTTTTCTCCACACATAACGCTTAGAATTAAGGCCAAAAAGTTTTATCTTGGTCTCATCAGACCATAGAATCTTATTTTTCACCATCTTGGAGTCCTTCAGGTGTTTTTTTTTAGCAAACTCCACGCGGGCTTTCATGTGTCTTGCACTGAGGAGAGGCTTCCATCGGGCCACTCTGCCATAAAGCCCCGACTGGTGGAGGGCTGCAGTGATGGCCTACAACTTTCTCCCATCTCCCGACTGCATCTCTGGAGCTCAGCCACAGTGATCTTTGGGTTCTTCTTTACCTCTCTCACCAAGGTTTGGCCGGACGGTCAGCACAAGGAAAGGTTCTGGTCGTCCCAAACGTCTTCCATTTAAGGATTATGGAGGCCTCTGTGCTCTTAGGAACCTTAAGTGCAGCAGGCATTTTTTTGTAACCTTGGCCAGATCTGTGCCTTGCCACAATTCTGTCTCTGAGCTCTTCAGGCAGTTCCTTTGACCTCATGATTCTCATTTGCTCTGACATGCACTGTGAGCTGTAAAGTCTTATATAGACAGGTGTGTGGCTTTCCTAATCAAGTCCAATCAGTATAATCAAACACAGCTGGACTCAAATGAAGGTGTAGAACCATCTCAAGGATGATCAGAAGAAACGGACAGCACCTGAGTTAGATATAAGAGTGTAACAGCAAAGGGTCTGAATACTTCGTGATATTTCAGTTTTTCTTTTTTATATTTCATATATACATATTGCTCACTGTTAGTTTGTGTTACATTTAACAGTTACCCTTTTTCTCATAAAACATCTACACTACTAGGCTTAAGATATACAAGCAATTTTGAAAGGATCAAGCTGAAGACTGTAGCTATACCCATTAATAGACACGGTACTTCCTTGAAAATAAATTCCAGCACACCGCTACAGCAACCATAATGAAATGACCCCTCTTAGATAAAGCTTTACAATGATATGGGAACATTTGGCAATTTATCTGTTCAATAATATACCTTACTCACCGGTTGAGTAATAAAAACACCATCTGCGTCGCCTTTACAGTATTTCAAATCCCTCAGTTCTCACCATAAAAACCCATTTATTTAGCCAGCAAACTCTTCTCTTTTCTGCGTTTTTTAAAACAGGAGAAACCTTTGTATTAAAGGTTTTAAAACCTTTTTTGCTTATTGTTACTAGGGATGTTAACGATTAATCGACAAAACGATTAATTGTCGACAATACAACTGATCAACTGTCGATTAAGCAGGTTTGTGTGTGCGAGTGCTGCTCAACCGCAAAACATGTAAAGCAAACACAAGGAAAAATTAAGCGAGCGTGCCGGAGTTATATTCGGAGTTATATTTTACAGCTAGAGTTACGCCGTCATCATGACTGTAAGTTTGCTTGTGCATTCGCAGCCTTTTGACTTCTGATTCATCTCATAGAGGATGCATTTGGTGAAACTCATTTTACAATGTGTAAATTGACATCTGACAACTGACCTATGGCACTATCACCTCATACATGCACAGTAAAAAATTACAACATTTTTTTCTTTAGTCAAATCAACTTAGTTAATGTAGCTCAGATTAAATAATATTTTGAGTTTCTGTTGATTATACCAATTTTTTTTTTTTTTTTTACAGTGTGCGTCAAAGTAGCTGGAGCAACTTTTCTCTATTTAAGGATATGATGAGATATGCATGGACGAGTGAAGAATCGAAGTAATTTCCCGTGAAAACCAAAAATATAAACACTTATGACAAGCTTACCATAGTGAATCAGGGTAAAACTGCTTTTCAGAAGAGAACTGTGCTGCAGAAATTTGAATGACTCATTATAGTTTATAAAACATCCTTGGTCAGCATATTCATGTTGTTCATCGGTGTATAACAGTGTCGTGCATTTTAATTGGTGTGCTGTTGTGTAATCTCTTAAACACACTCTGAATATTATTTTTGCTCTAAAATATCCATACCAAGGGATTTTCCACAGCTAAAAAAGTAAGTTTAAAAGCAAAGCTAGTTCCTCATCTCACCCTTTAGATTCATCATCCAAGCTTTCCTTTAAAAAGACAGGGTTTTTCCCTTTTTAAGACTCAGCCAACCTTCTCATTCGGACTTTTCAGGATTCTCAAAACAGAGCAAAGCCAGATGTCATTTACATAGAAGTCAATGATGTATGCACATAAAAATCCCTTCAAGTAAGGGTTGAAATTTTTCACATACATGATTTTCATTTTCATTCAACATGTAGCCCAACATGGCTTGAGTAAGGCTAAATGTTTGTGCCGCAATAATGTGTCATCATTTGCTGTAAAAGAAAGGATATTGTAAGCCACCTTTAGAACAGTAAACAGGCAAATGCACAGCATGCTAAACAGGGCAATACCCTGCAATGTCTGCTGCTTCAGAGCATCATTAATCAGAGCCGCATTGCTGGTAGCTAGATTGAGAGATTTGCGGATCATGTAAACGCCGGTAGAGACAAAGCAGCAACGATGCAGAAAGGTAATACACTGCCTGGAGGATTCACACACACTTTGTGGTGTGAAGGCTCTTGTTGGTTACGTATGTGACATGCTGAAAAGAAATTGGTAGGGACAAAAATTGTGAGGGATACAAGCAGGTGGGACCAAATTATAAGGGGTAAAAGAGTGTTGCGATTAAAACACAAAGCAAACAGACAAGATTCTTGGTATTATTATGCATTTGCAATTAATGGATGTGATTTTATTTAGTGCTATGATGAGAAATTTGAACAGACTTGATCGTTTGAAACGTTTTATTCATTGTGGTTATAGAATTAAAATGTAATAAGTAAAAAATGCTAATGCTCACACCGGGTTGCCCTTGTGAAAAAGAAGTACATTATTATTATTATTATTATAGAAAAAATAGATTTTAAAAGAAATGTAATGCTTTTGGACACTTAATTACAATCAAATGTATTATAGTTCGCTAAATGCATTCAGCTGAACTTTACAGGGCTTTTTTGACTGACTTACATGGAACTTGCAGAAATATTTATAAGTAATTTCATAATTCCTCGTAAAGTGTACTGGCAAATGTACTGACAAGCATTTATGGAAAACTAAAATATACTTGAAGGTAATTTCTATTGAAATATGTACGTCATGTATATTTGTAATTGCATATTTAATGATTTAAAGTTGCAATTTTGTAATATATAAAACACCAAATATAATATTGTCACAGAGACGAACTCCGTGATTCCCTCCTCCGACCGTCGGAGGGCGCCATCGCCCGAATATTGACTTCCTGGTTTCTGTTCTCATCCCTGTTTTCACTACATTTCCCATAGGCCCCGTACCTTGGCACTAATTGTTCTCCCAGCTGTCGGCACTTTATTTGTATTATTTAAGAGACTCTCTTTCTCTCATACTTCGCGAGGTCTTGTTTCCTGTTAGGCACAATTCTGAGCGTTAAACCCCTGTTGATAGTCTTCCTGTGTTTTGACCTGTTCACGGACCATTGTTTACGATACCTGCTGCCTGCCTTTTGCTTTGTTTGCCTGGACTCGGATTACGAACCTTATCTGCCTGCCTTGACCTGTATCTGTCTACCGACCACGATTTGCCTCGCCTTCACCACTCCTGTCTGCTGTTCCCTGACCCTTGCATTGTTGACCTTGTTATACTGTGAAATAAAGCTGCTCATGGATCCCACATCGAGTGACGAGTCATTACAGAAGACCTCGCCTGAAACTGATCCAGCGGCTTTCTCTCACCTCTGCGCCGCCATGTCAGCACAAGCCAGTCAACTCGCGGCTCACCAACACCAGCTTAACCGGCTCACTGCTCTCACGGAGGAATTAGTAAAAGCACTACAAAGTCTGCATACCCCGGCAACCTCCGCGAGCACGCCATCTTCCACCGCACCCGCCGTTCCGAACGTGGTTGAAACACCATCTCCGGTGAGTCCCCGCTTGTCTTTCCCCGAACGATTTGATGGTGATCCCTCTAAGTGTAAGGGATTTTGCCTACAATGTTCTCTATTTATAACACAGCAACCAGCCTTATACCCCACTGAGGCTAGCAAAATCGCCTTTGTCTGTTCGTTGCTAACTGGAAAAGCGCTTGAATGGATTACTGCTGTATGGCGAGACGACGGGACCACTTTTCCCACTTATAACCTGTTCATTCAAAGATTTCGTGACGTGTTTGATCACCCACATGAGGGAAAAGGGGCCATTGATCGACTTTTGGGTTTTAAATCAGGGACGCAAAACGGCAGCAGAATATGCTTTGAACTTTCGTACTCTAGCTGCTCAGACAACCATGGATATTGACACGCAAAAAACTGTGTTTCGCAGAGGTTTATCACCTGAGCTCCAATCAGAACTAGCATGTCGAGAAGAGGGGAAAGACCTGGATGGATTTATCGAATTAACCATTCAAATTGACAATTTAATGCGTGCCCGAAGAGACACAAACCGAAATCCAGGCCGAACAGCTCCAGCTACCACCGCTGATGAAAGTGAACCAATGCAAGTCAATAACTACCATTTGTCTCCCGAAGAACGAAATCGTAGACTCACACAAAGATTATGTCTCTACTGTGGTCAACCCGGTCATCTACGGGTCGCATGCCCCTCTCGTCCCAGCCCTGAGAAGCAGAGAATGGTGAGTTATGCTATTGATGCACTCAATTCCGAAATGTGTATGAAAGTTCCCATTAATTTGCATGTCAATGGTAAATGCATCTCTACTACTGCCCTGTTAGATTCTGGAGCTGCGGGAAACTTCTTGTCACAGGGTTTTGCTCAAGAACATAGCGTTGCACTTATCGAATGTTCTTCTTCCTTAGCAGTGGAAGCGATAGATGGGAGACCACTAGGCACTGGAACTATATCAGCCATAACCCAAGAGATACTCATGCAGACTGGGCTCCTTCATAATGAGATCATTCAGTTCTATGTGCTTCCCATTTCTTCACTGACTGTCATCCTAGGCCTTCCCTGGCTCCGCCGTCATGACCCGTGCATCTCTTGGAAGGATGGTCAGATAACCCGATGGAACAACAATTGTAGAGAGACCTGCTTGGCACCTGATTTACGCCTGTCGATGGGAACGGTAACCATAACCAACACTGCGTCAGAAACGAGGCTACCTGATGAATACAGAGATCTGGAAGAGGCTTTCAGTAAATCCCGTGCCACTAAGTTACCACCCCATCGACCATACGACTGTGCCATTGACCTTCTCCCAGGTTCCATTCCTCCCAAGGGGCGCATTTTCCCTTTGTCCCAGCCTGAATCGGACGCCATGAAGGCTTACATTGAAGAGGAACTCTCAAAAGGATTTATCCGACCTTCAACTTCTCCCGCCTCAGCAGGATTCTTCTTTGTGCGCAAGAAGGATGGCGGGCTCAGGCCCTGTATCGATTATCGAGGTCTTAACGAGATCACGGTAAAATATCGTTACCCTCTGCCTTTGGTCCCTGCCGCTCTCGAGCAACTCCGTACGGCCAGGTTCTTCACCAAACTGGACCTCCGATGTGCCTACAACCTAGTTCGCATTCGGGAGGGCGACGAATGGAAGACGGCCTTCTCAACAACATCTGGGCACTACGAATATCTCGTTATGCCGTTCGGACTGTCCAACAGTCCCTCCGTCTTCCAGGCTTTTGTCAACGACGTCTTCCGGGACATGCTCAACCACTCTGTTATTGTATATATTGACGACATCTTGATCTATTCGGACAGCTACGATGAACACGTACGGCAGGTTCGAACGGTACTTAAGCGGTTAATCCACCATCAACTCTTTGCAAAGCTGGAGAAATGCGAGTTCCATCAGACTTCCATAGCCTTCCTCGGTTACGTCATCAGTCCTGACGGCATCGCCATGGACGACAAGAAGGTAGCAGCTGTTCTTAACTGGCCACAACCCACCACCCTCAAAGAATTACAACGGTTCTTAGGATTTGCCAACTTCTACCGGCGCTTCATCCGCAACTTCAGTACCATAGCCGGGCCCCTCACCTCCATGGTGAAGAAGAATAACTATCGTTTGTCCTGGTCTCCCACGGCTCTTCAAGCGTTTCGACAGCTCAAGGAACGCTTTACTACAGCTCCCATTCTCCACCACCCTAACCCTGAACTGCCCTTCGTAGTAGAGGTAGACGCTTCCAGCTCTGGCCTAGGGGCCATCCTGTCTCAACGCCAAGGTGAACCTCCTAAGCTCTACCCCTGCGCGTTCTATTCTCGCAAATTGAACCCTGCTGAGAGAAACTATGACGTGGGAGACCGAGAGCTACTAGCAATGAAAGCAGCCTTCGAAGAATGGCGTCACTGGTTGGAGGGATCTACTCATCCATTCGTTGTCCTAACTGACCACAAAAACCTTGAGTATCTAAAGACCGCCAAACGACTCAACCCTCGACAAGCACGATGGGCATTATTCTTCTCCCGATTCAACTTCTCTGTCACTTATCGCCCAGGGTCCCAAAACACCAAAGCTGATGCATTGTCACGACAGACTGAACCTGACACACTCCCTCAAGACCCTGAGACGATCATTCCGTCTCGCTTGGTTGTATCTCCCATCCGGTGGGATATCTCTACAGAGATTGACCAACTCAATGCCCAAAATCCGGTTCCAGCAGAATGTCCCAATGATAAAGTTTTTGTGCCAGCGTCCCTCAGAAATCGCCTAATGGAGCAGATCCACTGTCTTCCGTCGTCAGGCCATCCAGGTATCACGGCCACTATCCACCTCACTCAAAGCCATTTCTGGTGGCCCACCCTGAACTCTGATGTCACACAGTACGTTAAACGATGCAGGACTTGCAATATGAGTAAAGTTCCCCGTCAGCTTCCCGCCGGACTCCTGCAACCCCTTCCTCTACCACAACGACCCTGGTCACACATTGCTGTGGACTTCATCACCGATCTTCCCTCCTCCGATCACTGCACCACCATCATGACAGTCGTTGACCGGTTCTCTAAGGCCTGTCGATTATTACCATTACCCAAACTACCCACCGCTCTACAAACCGCAGAACATCTCTGCACTTGGGTATTCCGTTTATATGGTCTCCCGGAAGACATTCTCTCCGACAGGGGCCCTCAATTTACCTCTCAGCTCTGGTCCGCCCTGTTCAAGGCCCTCAACGTAAATGTCAGCCTCACCTCAGGCTATCACCCTCAGTCTAACGGACAAGTAGAGCGACTCAATCAGGAACTTATCCGCTTCCTCAGGTCCTACTGTAACCAACACCAAAACGATTGGGCACGATATCTCATGTGGGCGGAATATGCTCAAAACTCGCTCAGGAAGGAAGCCACCGGCCTAACTCCATTTCAATGCATCCTGGGGTACCAACCCCCGCTATTTCCCTGGTCCGGCGAGCCAACCAACGTACCAGCGGTCAACGATTGGCTCTCGAAAAGCGAGGAGGTGTGGAATCAAGCCCACGTCCATCTCCAACACGCTATACGCCGTCAGCGAGATCAGGCCGATCAACGTCGGAGAGCCAGTCCAGTCTACCAGCCAGGTCAATGGGTATGGTTATCCACAAGAGACCTCCGACTCAGACTCCCCTGCAAGAAGCTTAGTCCAAGGTACGTGGGCCCTTTTCAAATTGAACGCCAAATTACACCAGTATCATTCCGTCTGGCCTTACCTAACCACTACCGTATCTCTCCCACGTTTCATGTTTCCCTGTTAAAGCCCGCCGACGGTCCCCACGAGGAGGGGGAGGAGAGGTCTGGTGAACGGGGTCCCCCTCCCATCGAGATAGAGGGCGAGCAGGCGTACAGAGTACACGAGCTCCTGGATTCTCGACGCCGAAGAGGGTCGTTACAGTATCTGGTCGACTGGGAGGGGTATGGTCCAGAAGAACGCTCTTGGGTAAACGCGGATGACATCTTGGATCCTAACCTCTTGGAGGAGTTCCACAGAGCGCACCCAAACAGACCAGCTCCTCGACCACGTGGTAGACCTCGGCGTCAACGACCACTTCGCGCCAGGAGTCGCTCGCAGGGAGGGGGCTCTGTCACAGAGACGAACTCCGTGATTCCCTCCTCCGACCGTCGGAGGGCGCCATCGCCCGAATATTGACTTCCTGGTTTCTGTTCTCATCCCTGTTTTCACTACATTTCCCATAGGCCCCGTACCTTGGCACTAATTGTTCTCCCAGCTGTCGGCACTTTATTTGTATTATTTAAGAGACTCTCTTTCTCTCATACTTCGCGAGGTCTTGTTTCCTGTTAGGCACAATTCTGAGCGTTAAACCCCTGTTGATAGTCTTCCTGTGTTTTGACCTGTTCACGGACCATTGTTTACGATACCTGCTGCCTGCCTTTTGCTTTGTTTGCCTGGACTCGGATTACGAACCTTATCTGCCTGCCTTGACCTGTATCTGTCTACCGACCACGATTTGCCTCGCCTTCACCACTCCTGTCTGCTGTTCCCTGACCCTTGCATTGTTGACCTTGTTATACTGTGAAATAAAGCTGCTCATGGATCCCACATCGAGTGACGAGTCATTACAAATATAAACACCAAATGTAATATCCAAAAACACTACAAACATTAAGTACTTTACATATGCTTTAGTATATTAGTAAACGCATACCCTCCACCAAAGCACAAATAAAAAAAAAAATGTACGTCAAAGTAAAACGTGTGTTAAAAACAGTCATGAATAGTTTCAAGTATACTTAAGTGGCCTTTTAATTATTATTATATTACCTCCAAAGCACAGTTGTTTAAAAATACTTATAATACTAGAAGTACACTACAAGTGTGCATTTGTTAAGCATACTTAATTTTCACAAAAGCGCCACAAAAGTGTCCATACATGACTTGTGTGCTAAATTCCAAGTCTTTTGAACAGACTGAGAAAAAGAAAAAGGTTTGGAATGATATGAGGGTGAGAAAATGATGACAAGAGAGCGATCCCTTGATACATAATTTGCCACTACTACTAAATTGTTCGCATTAATTTTATGAACAGCATTAACCATAATATTCACGCGGTTATTACTATAAGGTGTCAACCTATTTTTTTTTTGGGGGGGGTGCGACACGGCATTTCATAGAATGCGAGTGATCGTGTGATAAAAGCAGTCTTCTAAAAACAGTGTGGTGAGAAAGAAACTCTTTGGATTGGTGCAAAGGGAACACATGCCAAAGATACCTGCTCCTGAGACTCTATCAGAGACTAACCTGACAAAGGAACACCTGCTAGGATTTTATCTTTCTCTTCTAACAGTATGGCTTGGATTTTAAAGGACCAATAGTGGGGTGCTCTACCTTGAAGTGTGGCTACAGAGAGTTCTCCCCAACCACTTCCTGATGGGCGCCACCTGTTCTCTTTGCCACATGAGGATCTGCGGATCACTGGGGGAAGAGAATATTGTCACCATAACACTGCTGGAGCCTCTCTCTCTCTCACAGCCACTCACTCGCTCTTTATTCTGTGTCACCTGTTGTCCTTCAGGTACCAGATGTGACTGTTGGTGCAGTAAAGGCCATGTTCTAGGAGTCTATCTGGCGGGATTCCAGCTAGAATGATTTTAGTTTCTCATACTTAAAACGATAGTGCTGCCAAAAATGAAAATTCTGTCAATGTTTACTCATGTTGTTCAAATCCTTCATGCCTTTCTTTCTTCTGTGGAACACAAAAGAGAATATTTATATAATGTCTGTGGGGTCTTATGTTGTTTTGGACCCCACTGACTTTCATTGCATGTACAAAAACAGTTGAAACAAGAAGCAAGCCATATCTAGACTTCAATACATGGGAGACTTTGGACTCTTTTGATAAGCAATCAAGCACCCAGCAACCACCCTGAACATCCTAGCAACCATATATTAGCAACATGCTTAAAAAAACAAAAACAAAAAAAAACAGAGCACCTTAGCAACCACATAGCGACGCCCTAGGATGGTGATTTTCGCGAGTTTCTTTTAATTTTCTTTTACAAAATAATATTTCGAAAATACACTAAATTCACGGTTATGTAATGCTGATGTTAAGATTAACGATTTGGGAACCAAGTATAATAATAATTTGCACGGTTTGATGTGACATGAGCTAAGCGATCGTTTTATTCAATCACCATTGGCAGTGTGATTTATTGTGTTCAGAATTGTGTGATATTAACTTGCAATTGCGAGGTATAAAGTCAGAATTGTTAGATATAAACTCGCAATTCCGAGAAAAAAAGTCAGTCCTTTTTTCCTTAGAACTGCAAGTTTATATGTCACAATTTTGAGAAAAATCAGAATTGCGAGAAAAAAGTCTGAATTACGAGATATAAACTCCTCACAGCTGGACTTTATAACTCGCACTCGAGAAAAGAAGTCAGAATTGCTAGGCTCATAGATTGCAATTCCGTGATGAAAACAAACTTCCATAGTTATTGGCCATATCAAAGAATTGGCCAAAATAATTGGAAAGTACTTGTAATTCCCATATCTATGGAGCCCAAAAGTTCATGGGATGAGATGGGAAGAAATATTGTCCATTTTTTTGCGTTCCGGTGAAAAAATTTGCATCCGTTCGCAAATGATTTGCATTCCACCAAGTAACTTCTCTCGCAAAGCATTTGAGTTCCCTTGCAAATCTTCTGCATTCCCCCAAGAAACGTCTCGTTCCCCCGCAAACTTTCGTGTTCTTTGCAAGCAAACGCAAAGGTTTTAAAAAATATATTTTTTCTTCCCATCAACCATGTCCTTTTAGGGCTTCCACACATATCCATTTAAAAGCATCAATAGGCTATACAATAAAACTGGCATTGAAACAAAATGCAACATTAAACAGCAAAAACTGGCAGTAACCCCAGAAGCACACACTATTGTGACCAAAGTAAAAATGTAAGATGGCATTAATTGATGAATTAATTACGCTCAGTGAATAAGGTATGAGTGCAGGTTATAGCTTCAGTGGTGATTAGACCTTTGGCATGGGATCACAGACGGTTCCCAAAAGCGAACCTTTAGTAGGCTACCCCACAAATAAAAACATCTGGTGCCAGCAGGCACTTTGGGTCTCATCATTATGCTGCAGACCAAAGTTCCTTCTGCAGAGTCATTTTAAAGCCATAGCTGTGTTCACTGGGTAATTTGAGTTGTCTTCATCATCCGCTGACAAATGGAACTTCATGCAGAGGACCAGATGGCAAGGCTAAGTCATAAATCTACAAAATAAGACATTTGATTGATGACTTACGAGAGAAAGAAACACTCCCAGTAAAAAAGAAACCGAACAGCGATTTCTCTAATTGAAACTGACGTAACACTAGCGAATCTGGAGCCATTCAAATTTAATTTGATCTTCTCGACAGTACATAGCTAATGAAGTGAGTCATGAAGATTTTTAGTTAAATCAATTTTTGAACTCAGGACAAAAATTGACCCAGCAGTATGCGAGACACATATTAAACAGTGTCGAAGTTCTTATCTAAAAAATGGGAGGATAACAGACGGAGGCTTTGAAAAGACAATATGACGGATCCATAATACCAATTATATCCAAAAGTAGAACTGAATATCAAAACTAACGTACTCTTCTTTTCACACAGAGAGTTTGACTCACAGTTTGGCACATTTAAAAGGACGTGCTATTTCACGAGGGTGGCATCCTAGTGTGACAAGTTATCACCACCTTACCATGAATAAAACATCTTGCAGCCTGAAAAAAATAAATACGTGCCTGTTCCTTAAGAGTCCACATTCAAGAAAAAAAAAGTGCATTCTATATTTTGCTGATTAGGAACCAAAACTGTACAAATACACCCCAACTATTGTCCTCCTAACCAAAGTTATCTGAGTACAAAAGCATTTGTCAATGATATATTTTTTCTGAGAAACATACAAAAAAAAAAAATAAGAGAGGTTTTCCTAAAGTTTGCATTTTGAGGCCCCCAAAACGCTGTTGTTGCGTAAATGAATGGCCAAAACGCATGAAAAGATGACATGAAAACGCAAACTTTTGAAAACGGGTTTCATAATGCAAGTTTTTTAAAACAATGCCGTCTCCGAGTGAACTTCAAAAACCCGAGTTTTGTCAAATTCCGTGTTCATAGAAGCAGTTTGCATAATAGTCTTTTTAGTCGCTTTTGTAGATACTAAACTTTAAAGGTAACACTTTACAGTAAGGTTTTTTAGTTAACATGAACTGCACTTCTACAGCGTTTAATCTTTGTCAATGTTAATTCCAACATTTACTATTGCATTATTAAAATCTTGTTAACATTAGTTAATGCACTGTGAGCTAACGTGAACAAACTATGATCAACTGTATTTTCGTTAACTAAGGTTAACGAAGATTTGTAAATGCAGTTACAATGTATTGCTCATTGTTAGTTCATGTTAGATAATACATTAACTAATGCTTAACTAATGAACCTTATTGTAAAGTGTTACCATTTTAAAAATGCAAAGGAATCCTAAATAAAATACAGTACAAAACAAAGCTTTGAGTAGTATTTTATTATAATTTATAATTCATAGCAGACAAAAATAAACTTTTTAGCTATTCATTTACATGTGTTTACGGTGTTTCTGGGGCCTGAAAACACAAACTTTTAAAAACAGGTTTAAAAAAGTGCACGTTTTTTTGGAAAACGATACCGTTATCATCTCTGTGTAAACTACAAAAACAGGAATTTGTGAAAACATTGACGTCACGTGCATTCATATTACGTGCTTGGTCAAAAGGCATGTGGTTTTTCTTCAAAGTGACATTGCCAACTACTGGCCTGGCATGCATAAATGTTTGGGAACACTTTTTTTTAACAGTGTCCTTATTACGTTACATGCATTTACTGTAGCAATAACTATAAATGATGCATAATTGCATGTAACTATCCCTAAACCAAACCCTAATCCTATAGTAAGTTCAAGTAGTCAATTGTCATTACTCAGTACCTGAATGTAACATGGACACCTTAAAATGGTGGTTTTAGTCGTTCTCACAGATCCGTGCGAAAGGGGATCATTTTGACGATGTCATGTATGCGAAACTGCTATAAGACGCAAAGGAAAAACGTTTCCGTCTTCGGTACGTCGTTGTCGCGTAAAGGTACCCTGAATGAAATACAGTACAGAACAAAGCTTTGAATAGGTTTTTTTATTCATAATTTATACCAGCAGATACAAAAATGTTTTAACTGTATCCAAATGTGCAAGAAAACACTATTGGTACTTTCATCAATTCAAATGAACAACAAACAAGTACTGACTTTGGAAAACTGACCATGTAAACTGGAGTGAGCAGACCCTTTTCAACCAAAAAGGACTGAATTCAGAGCATTATTATCACTAACTAAAAACATTGACTACAATTTTTGCATCTGACTTTCTCATGACTATACCAAAGTCATTGTGAATACATAGGCCTATATCTAGGTGACATTCTATCTCCCCCATTTTGTAATTAAAAAGGCAATCATAATCGTAAAGCAGCACAAATGTGTATGACACATTAAAGAAACATTTGTAAAATTGTACCAAGATGTTTAAGAAAGAGATATAAACAAAGAGGAACTAATTTGTACTAAATACATCATGTAAACATTCACCTTCATTCGCAGCACAAAGACAACAAAACATGGATCAGAAAAATAGATATTTCAGTGAAGCTTAAGTGCTCAACTGCCATCGGTTCAAAATACTTCAGCAATCCGAACAAGCGTCATCTAACGACATACAAACAAGGTCATGAAAATGATATTGAACATGACAGAGTCCCGGCAACTTCTTTTTTAAAAACACATGCTCACACACACACACACACACACACACACACACACACACTGATCATGTTCAGTGTTCATCTGATTATGCCACACATCTGGGAAAAACAAAATAAAACAAACAAAAATTCAAAGTACATTTCAGTCAAACACTTCAGTTCACATTTATTTTTTGCATTAGTCGACTTCCACATTCTGATAAAAGCATTTTCAACGAATTGAAAATCTTGTGCCTTGCCTTAAGACATTCCTCTTTTTTGTTGCTTACTCGTCCACATACTTTCACTCTCAAACACACACAAGTTAGGCGATCCTTCTGACGTTCAACAACAGATTTGAAGAAAAACCTTCATTTAATGGGAAAATGGCAGTTTTGCCAGTTCAAATACAGCAAATAAACAAAGACCATAATCTTTACCAAAACACACAGCATTTAAAATAAGCTTCCATGTGTGTAAAGGAGCCATTTCCGTCTCAAACCGTTCCCTCATATGAATTGCATACGACACATTTTTCGCTGAACTCTATGGGTTATGTTTTCACTAATGAATATTAATTAGATGGCAAACTGTGTTTATTTGACAGCTAACCTTCAAGGTGACTCACGAATACTTTCCACGGCATTGTTCACCAATTTCTGTGAACGCCAGTTGGCACTTTTTTAAAAAAGGCCCTTAAAAGCCTTAGACCATGTGTGGTGTGAAAACCACAAATAGAAAGTCCTGGCTTTGATTCACACACATTCAATATGCCAGCTGAAGAGACATTTATAAGCTCCCGTTTGCTGATTATCCCAATGTAATCCAAAGCCAACCGGTGCTGACATATATGAGCACAGTACATATGCAAAACCATTTCATGTCAAATTTATCTCAGCATCATTTAAGTAATGCACATAAACCACTACCTCTCACAAAATACGAGCTTCCAATGACTGAAAATTTCTCCTATATGATAAGCAACACAAAACTCCCTTTCAGGTGACAAGAAAGGAGAGGTGGAGTGGGCAAAACGACGCACAACAGTGTATGAGTTCTCCAATGTCTGAATGCAACATTTTTGGCTTGAAGCAGAGTTTATGAAATATTGACAGGCTGACATGCTGCTATTATGGAGGGCAGAGGGTGGGGGAAGCCTGCTGTCGTTCTACAAGGGGGAAAAAAATCTCCCATATTCACTCAAGAACTAATGAATGCATAATTCCTTTGGGATATTTGCAGATTAATTGAAAGTTTGCTTATGGTTCAAGTATAAACAAGCCATTTAAGGTGAAATGTCTCTATAAAACTGTGCTTTTAGGTTTGGTTGGTTGTCACGAACAATTCCTGGCATTATTGTCTTCTCTTAACCAGAGCTTCAAAAACAACGACGACTAATGGCAATCATTCCAGCACTTGAATATGAAATACTATTGAAACAGCATTTAAGATGTTTGTGAACCAAAATACATGTTTACTTAATGTACATGAGCTAAAAATGATTGACAGAACAGAATACTGTGTGAAGCACACTATACAATTTAAATAAAAAACTAAACCTCTTTTGTTTTTTACCTGCTCCCTTTTTGTATAAGATCACAGACTTGTGGCATTCTGCGTGTATTCTTCTATGACATTTGTTTTAGGTGTGATTCATAGTCCTTCCTTTATGGCCTTCTCATACCTGACTGACTGAATTTGTTGTTGCGCAGATCTACAGAAGTCTAGTGGACGAAATAAATGATTTACGGTTAACCTCTAATGAATGTAGAATATTAATGCTAAAGAAATACTTATTCTCTTACAAAGGTGAGATTACTGATATTTGAAACATTTGACAACCGTATTCTAACAAAAATCTGTCATCCAGCATATTTGCACGTTTCATTTAAAGTACCGATTTGTAGAATAAAAACTATCAAAACCTCACAAAAACGTGGTTGACATATTCCCAGAAAAAGGTGCGATCACATTTACAGTTTTTCTGTGAACTGCGGTCATTTCAATAGGAATTCCGCACAAAAGGCGAGAGCTTTCCCCAGACTGATTTCGCCATGGATCAACAGCATCTTGGTTGGAAAGCAACTTCTGCTTAAGCTGTGCTTCATATATCGCTACCCTATTGACAATAGACGATGAACAGCGAAATTTCGCCAATGAGACCGCACCATTACACTTCAGCAAAGTTATCGATGAATGAATCCGATTAATGCAACATCCAATCCTTAAATCCAAGCTTTGATAATAGTATTAGCATTACTACTACAATACATATTCATATAATCAATCCAAATAAGTGTATTAGGCGTGGCATCAAAACTCCTGACTGGGTGTTGGACTAAACACGTTACTCTTAAGAGCTTTGCGAAAAGTAAAACACTGAATCTGAGCAACAACAAATTTACGGTTAATTTCTGTGGGAAGATCGGATAGTCAGCTCACGCAACTAATTACTTGACCTCCATACATGTAAACGGTTTTAAGAATGCTTCACTCAACAAAAAGTGCAATTTACTACCATATCCCACTACAGTCCGTTCAGTAGTGCTTCTCCTGCAAATAATCTTTCATTTTGTTTGGTAAAGGCAGTTTCTGAATCAGATCTATCCGTGTGTACTGTCGGATGACGAAGCGGCAAAGATATTGCAGCGAACGGACTTGCATGAACCGCGAGACGGGATTGGTCAACCGAACTGGGTACGTGGCGGACCCCGGCAGGCGAGATCTGGAGTAACAGAACGCGCCATTTTCTGAGTCTTTTATAGAGTGCTCGATGAGATCTACGATGGAAGTGTGACCTTCTATGTCGGGCTGCTCATAAAAGCTAAATCTGCCATTCGAGTGTTCGATCCTGGTGTGAAGCGTCTTTCCCTGTGACCGAAAGCTCAAGCTGAGGAGATAGCGATCGTCTGAACTGTCCCTCACCAAAAAAGAGCCATCTGGAAGGTTGATGAGCTTCTCCTCTGCCTCCCATCGCGTTATAGGTCCCCAGTACCAACCCTGCTTGGCCAGTTTTTTAAGTTCCTCCGTAAGGCTTGTTACAACCATGGGTCCGCTGGTTTGGAAAGAATCGTATACCCTGCTAACACCGGGAGCAGAATTGGGGTCAAAGTTCAGGTGATGCCTCACTCTCTCAACCACATGAGAGTCTGCACCACTGAACCTAGAGAGGGTCCTGGGAATATCATTGGTGGAAAGAGGTGATAGAGAGGGGGAAAATAAAGGCGTGTCTGCTCTGGAATTGGAAAGGACCATCGCCGGAGTACCAGGAAAGTGTCCGTTCACCGCCTGCTCCATGAGAATGTCCGGCGGCATGAGATCGTGGTCATCTGGGCCCTGGTCCACGTGCAGCGAATCAGAGTCCACCTGATCCACCACTTCCATTGGCGAGGGCCCATCCAAGCAGAAGGACTGGGATGAACCAGGGTACATTCCCTCATCTAAAGGCATTGTGTACTGGATGTAGTCCTGAGGTGTGAGTCCAATAGGCACATGATCCTCAATGTTCAAACGCAAGTTGCCACTCTGAGTCTCCATGTCCTTCAAAGACTCGCTCTGATCCTTGAACAGACCTTCTAATTGGATGTCATGGAAGTCCTTTCTGATGCCATTGAGGGAGGGACTGGGGTTGGGGGAGTGGACCATAGCTTTGACCTTCACCTCCATCTTGATGCAAGCCTCCTCGGAGCTGACGGGCCGGAAAGGCCATGGAGAAGGGCTGTAATGATGGCTCCGGAGGGACGAGGATCTTAAGGGCCGCTGGGCTTTGACTTCATTAAAGCTTATCGGGACCGACGAGGAAGAGAACGTGTCATCATCATCTCCAGAGCCTACTGCGGTGGACCCTCCTTTGACTTTCGCTTTCTGCTTGGTAGACAGTCTCCTCTTTAGAGTGCCCATAAGACTCTCGCTCTTCGATCGGTTCTTATGACACTTCTCGTCCTCCCCATTAAGATCACAACCTACCAGCCCTTTGGTGTAACAGCCTCCAAAGAGAGAGTCATCCTTGGTAAACTCAGCCGCTAAAGATGGCTGCTGAAGCACGACAAAATCCCCATCTTCTTTGCCCTTTATGTTCAGTGACTTTCTGATCGTCTTCAGACTGATCTTCTTCATCCTTGTACACCACAGGTGAGGGCATGGGACGGTCCTACCTGCTGACCGATGAATGCTAACTGCAAAGTCCGGCCATGTGACTTGGGAACGTCAATCATGGGAACGCCAAAGCCTTTGTCATCTGCGAAAGGTGAGAAAATACATCATGAAAAAGTTAAGTAACCACAAAACATGCAGAGTTCTTGCTCTTTTTGATTCACCCTGACATTTCAAGTCATCTGTGATAGTGGTTGACCTATACATGGCATTTTTTCCCTGTTTGGCCGATAAGTGTAGAGAGCAGGACTTTTATTTTGGCAGCACTGAAAATCCAGCACCAAAATGCATATAAATGAGCACCCATTCTCAAGTTTTCATTAGTTTTCGATCTTTATTTAACAGTTCTTTCAAATAAAACAAAGGCAAATTCTATAACACTATTATTCCTTTAATTTTGACATTCAGAAAATATGCATTTATATACACACTCCTCACAAATTTTGGTGAATTCAGCCGAAGAGTGCATCATATTCTGTATAAAAACACATACTCTGTGTGTGATGACCGAAGCCCATGTGATTAGGATGCAGATAGGAGAGTTTGCATGCAAGTGGACACACAAGCAAGCAATTTAATACTATGCTGTACTGTATTCAGTTTCCTGCTGTCATATTCTCTGTATATTACATGTAAAAATTATCATTGCTTGGTCTTTGAGAATATATGCTTCCCGGTGCACAGAGACATAGATGATCAAGTGCGGTGTTATAGTGTTTACTTCCTTTTTACTTATTTTTAAAATACCAAACCAGTATTACAGAATCAAGACATTCCTATTTAAAACATAAATCTGTTTATTTTACAGATTTTTTATCAAGTTCAAATTTAACAATTTATTTCCAATTACTTTAATAAATATTACATCAAATAAATTTATTTTCAGCAATTGTTGTGCTTGTGTTATATACTATATTTAAATTAAGTACAGTGATATCATACTTCAGCTTTATGTCGATCATTGTGTCGGTCAACCACTTCATTAAGTTCCGAAGCTTTACAAATCTTTTGTTGTTTCGAAACGCTGTTCGGAGTCTCTTGATTTCATTAACCCTTTGACGCGTACGTTCAGAGCGGTGTGATCAGTCTTGGCTGGTCCCTGGAGCGTACGATTACACCGTTGTGATTAGAACGTTTAGTGCATCATGTGATCAATTGCCAAAATCAAAATTTCTTGCGCGCATTGGCTGGCGCTGAGCCAGTGACAGACGTGCTCAGCGCTGTCAATATATCACAAATATGCCGTGTTTTCAACCACATAATGTTTAATTTAGGTTTCAGACATTTAAATACACATAAATACTAACAAAACAATACATTTAGAGTTTTTAAAATACACACTGATCTATGGAAGTGGCAATATAAAATAAAAACGATTATTCATATCAGATGCATATTGTGTAACTAACTTTAAAGTTTACTCTATTCTTCTCACAGCTTCACCATCTCACTTACTTTCAATTATTTCGGGAGAAGTGGATGAATTCACGTATTGTAAATCGAACAGATGAGATCCTCTATACTGCGGTGCAAGCTAATATGGTGGCGACCAAATAACGCGATTATTATAAGAGGTGTTTAAACAGCAAAACACACCCACTTGCACATATTTGACAATCGGAATATCATACATTTCATTCTATAGTTAACAAATTTGTTAATATTTTGAAAAAAAAGGAAAAATTAAATAAAAGCAGATCTGTCATACAGCGCTATTGCGGTGTATCACGTGACAAGCAATGATGTGTCACCATGGAAACAATAAAGTGTCACGTTCTAAATAACGGTCACCTTGAAATACTCACGCTGGGGGCTTAGCCACAATATTTTAAACTTACGTGTGGAAGGGTAAAAACGAGGCTTCATTACGTCATAAGTGTTTTGAAATTTCAGTGGTTCACATTACTATGGCAGTTTGATTCACGATCCGAAACACCGATTCGAAACAAAACACTCATGAAGCTTCATGAAGCAGTGTTTTGAAATCAGCAATCACTAGATATTGTTAAAATTGTTATTTAGTTTTTTTTGGCACACAAAAAGGTCACTTCCTTACATTAAAGTTGAACCACTGTAGTTACATGAACTGTTTTAAATATATCTTAAGTACATTTCTGGGCAATTTTCATTTTTGAGTGAACTAGCCCTTTAAGAGAGAGAGAGAGAGAGCGAGAGAGATGAGAGTTGCATGTGTGAATTACCTCCTGTGCAGTGTCTCTCCCAACAAGCAATGAAGCGGTCAATATAATTACTTCAAAAACAGCGATTACCCCCCTCATTGCTGTAGCGAAGCTATTATATTAATACAAGTCACAGTATTGATACGTTTCTGTCCTCCTGAAAGTTTGTGTGCAGCACAATCTCCTATCTTAGGGTTTGTGTGCGTCAATGAAGTAGCGATGGGTCAATCATGAACGAGAGAGTGATCAGTGGTACTCTAACGTGTGCATCCATCGTCAGAAACAGCAGAACACTGTCTATTTCACGTGTTGTTTATTCACCAATCCATATTATGGATGCGTCATCAGATTTGAGATTAACCCCGGTGCGAATGCATGCCAAACAGTAGAGAGGGGTAGGACCGTAGGAAACAGAAATGATTATTTCACCTCTCAAGTCTTCTGGTCCGAGTCGTTTCTTCATGTGACAGCTGCATAGACTCCAAGTCTGACTCTGTACAGGAAACAGAAATGATTAGTTCACCTCCCGAGTCTCTCCTTTGGTCAGAGTCTCTTTCGTTCAATTGTTCACGAGAGAACTGCATATATTCTGGATACCGAAATTAGTTCATGATTCCCAAAACGTCTTTAAAAAAAAAAAGATTAAACATCTTTATAATAAGCAATAATATATAACTAAATGCAACATTACATACAAAGATGAGTAGCAGTCACATGACAAATGAACAAAAGTGACACGCACCGGAGAAGAGACTCGGGAGGTGACATAATCAATTCCGTTTCCCGTGCTAGCCTATGCAGCTGTCAGGTGACAAAAGAATGAACGACTCGGACCAGAAAATCCTGAATAAATCATTTATGTTTTTCTCATAATTTGTCATTGGCTACATTACAATTTTTTCATTTTTGGAATATGACCAAAATTTGCGAGAGCATGCGTTTTAATTTATTTCTGCTCAAATGAACGAAATGACTTGAATAACGATTTGTTCATTTTGCTGAAGGAGATTCAAAGATCCAGGTCAGTAACATGATCCAATCTTTCCATTACTACTGGATGAAAGCAGAGCAGCGGTACAGAATGGCGATTAAACTGACTGGAATTACCTGTGCATTAAATGGTCTTAGAGGGTTAGTTCACCCAAAAATGAAAATTATGTCATTAAGTAAACACTCGTGTCGTTCCAAATCTGTAAGACCTTTTGTGCAGAAAAATGAAACAAAAATAGGTTCTACGTCAGAACGCAGACTCATTATTGGTCGGCTCCTGCGTCAGCATCCCACTCATGCGTCGTGCTGCTCACGTGAACAGTGTCGGCCAATAGTGAGCCGCCGATCTGACGTGGAACCTGGAAGCTCTGAACATAAACAGTGTAGGAGACTGACCGGGTAGAGAAGACATAGTTGAATAAAGTCACTTTTATGCAGAAAAAGTATTCTATTTGCTTTATAACATCAAGACTGAACCACTGTAGTTATGTTGACCATTTTATCGCTGTATTTACTACTTTCCTGGACCTTAAATGACGGTAATTACATTGCTTTCCATGGGGGATAAAAAAAAAATAATAAAACTTGGATTTTATCAAAAATATTTTAATTTGTGTTCTGAAAAAGGTCTTATGGGTTCAGAACAACACAAGGGTATGTGCTTAATGACAAAAAAAATCAATTTTGGGTGAACTAACCCATTAATGCACACCTTCCAGACAGACCATGGTATAAGCTTTATTTTTTTAATACACACATTGCTATACTATCAGTTCTGACATCTGATGTTTAAAGTTTAACTTAAATTTTACCATGATCAAATCAACATGGGTTTGTTCTCAAGGGTTAATCATAAAGTTACAAATCATTTGCTAATATAAAACCATCAACTCGGTTTACAAACACATTCTTCACAACATTTAAAACCATACATGAATGGATTTCCTTAGTGTTCATCAAAATCCTCAGTTAACAGCAGAAGACACAGGCCTTTATCAACACTCTTAACTTGATTATGATACAGCACACGGCAGCATCTAATTCAATAACTACAGAGCAACAAAGAACCAAAAACTAAACGATTATTATTTATTTTTTTAAGTTTGGACAATCAGACCAATCTCTGTAACTTTGTCTCGAAAAATAAACAGGCCTGAAGAGAGCGGACTAGGGCTAGCAGGCTACGGGACCTTCATAGTGTCGGACACAAATAGAGAGTGCATTTTCGCGTACATACAACAAATGATGTCCCCTTACCACTTTAAACAGAGTTTAATCCCCCTCTCTCGCTTCAGGAAGATGGTGCTGGGTCGACCGTGTCCGTAAATCTGACGACGAGGGTTGCATTTAGCATTAGCGTGCTAATGATAGTCTGCTAGCTGCTAAGCTAATCCAGCAACAGCTCGTTCACTCGAACAAGAGCTGCTTTACTACATTAACAACCTCTGCTCGTGTTCTGTCATCATCTCATGCACGTAAAGAACCGAGGCTGTTTTCTCCTCAACTGTATTTGCCAGCTTGATGAGAGAAACATTCCTTTAATTTTTCATAATAGCTCCATTTCTTTCTTCCTTTTTTTGTGCTAGCTAGCCACTTTGGCTAGAGCCCGTTTCTCTCCCTCTTCCTTTGTTGGCTGTTGCATTATGGGAAAAGACTCTGAGAGGATAACAACAGGGGGAGGGTGTCTCATATATATATATATATATATATATATATATATATATATATATATATATATATATATATATATATATATATATATATATATATATATATTATATATTATATATATATATATAAATTGTTAGTCTGGACTGAGATTTATTTATTTATTTATTGTGAAATATACATTTGTTGTGCAACAAACCATCCCTTTTAAATGGTTTGAGGCTTTCAATAGGCTATGCAGCAGATTATCTATTGCCTTATTTTATATAAGTTGTATATTGTATATCTGGATTGTGATGTCTATCATTTATATGTTATGTGAAATGCACAGGAGTGTGTCAGAGTTTTATATACATGCAGCAGATTATTTATTGCCTCATATTCAAGTATTTATTAAGCTGTTTATTATTAAACTGTGTATCCATTATTTATGTATTATGTGAAATATGCTAGGAAAGAGTGTCAGGGTTTATTCTTTTATTTATTTATGTGAAATTGTCGACACATCTGAGTTCTTCTCACAGATGAATAAACACGGAATCTTATGCAAATAATATCTAACCCCATAATGTGACAAATGGTGTTAAAATGGCTATTACAGTTTAATCTCAACCCTTTAGTTACTGTTGCAATGCCCGACATTCATCTCTTCATACTAGTTCATTTATAGCATCAAATAAACATGAATGGACTTTAGAAGGAATGTGTGGAAAGACGTACGTATGCGCAATTTTTCAAGTTCAAGTTCACCAACGTTAATCAACTAACTCCCCCCGAATGCTTTGTCGGACAATATGGCGGATTCAGGGTTATAATTGGTCAGATCGTCTGTCAATCAAACTGTTTGCGAAGGGTCAATTCTTAAATGAGACTTATTTCTCAAAACAATAAGTTTGGTGCAACCCCTCTACTCGGGTACTATTCAATCCGCTCTGAACGGGCCCCGAAACCAAGTTTTTCAGTATGGGAGATGGACACTCTAACAAGGAGGCTAAAGCCTGCAAATACTAGCATCTGTCTCTTGAGGTCACACTAGTGAGGTTTACTCGCACAGCAACTACTAGCTGGCCTGCGTAACACAGGTTTGAGAACAATTAGTTTCTTGTTCACATAAGACTTGGATTTCTTGTTCAAGCAATTTGCATGTGCGCAAAAGAATAAGTACAATAGTCTACAATTGTGGCACAAAAACTAAATGCTTATTGATTAAAACTGATGAGTTGATTCTCAGTGAAACTATTAAATTCTTCACAACTTCTAAACATTCTTTCAACGTGTGAGCCACATGCTAAATGATCCATTCAGTTAACATATGTCAGACATCCATGTATATCCCATAAATACCTGTGACATGGAATGTTTGTAATATCTTCTGCTTTGGCAAACGGCCTGCCATTGTAATGAAATAGGAACCAAGTTTGGAAGCATACAGCAGGCTAAATGGAGTTTTCCCATCACAATCCCTGCCATTTTTGAACATACATGATTGCCTAAATCCCTAAACAGCAACCGCAGTTTATTTTCAACGTTGCATATAAACTAAAAATTCAATTGCTTGTTGAGGAAAAGCAAGATGCGTATGTGTGGGGTTAGGGAAGACATACAGTTGTGTTCAAAATTATTCAACCCCCACTGAAATTGATTGTTTTGGCCGGTTTGACATTGATTTTGATCATTCAGTCATCCTGCTTACAATTAAATCAAAGAGGCACGTGTAGGTCAGACAAATATAACATAACATTTATAATGAAATAACCACAAATGTCTTTTCTCTGCTCACATCATTATCAGTTTTATTCAACCCCCAAGTGACATTCAATCTTAATACTTAGTACAACATCCTTTTACAGTTATAACAGCTTTTAAACGTGAAGCATAGCTTGACACAAGTGTCTTGCAGCGAGCTACGGGTATCTTCGCCCATTCATCATGGGCAAAAGCCTCCAGTTCAGTCACGTTCTTAGGCTTGCGCACTGCAACTGCTTTCTTTAAGTCCCACCAGAGGTTCTCAATCGGATTTAAGTCTGGTGACTGCGATGGCCATTTCAAAATGTTCCAGCCTTTAATCTGCAACCATGCTCTAGTGGACTTGGAGGTATGCTTGGGATCATTGTCCTGTTGAAAGGTCCAACGTCTCCCAAGCCTCAGGTTTGTGACAGACTGCATCACATTGTCCTCCAATATCTCCTGGTACTGAAGAGAATTCATGGTACCTTGCACACGCTGAAGCTTCCCAGTACCTGCAGAAGCAAAACAGCCCCAAAGCATGATTGACCCCCCGCCATGCTTCACAGTAGGCAAGGTGTTCTTTTCTTCATAGGCCTTGTTCTTCCTCCTCCAAACATAGCGTTGATCCATGGGCCCAAACAGTTCTAATTTTGTTTCATCAGTCCACAGAACACTATCCCAAAACTTCTGTGGTTTGTCCACATGACTTTTGGCATACTGCAGTCGACTCTTTTTATTCTTTGGAGACAGCAAGGGGGTGCGCCTGGGAGTTCTGGCATGGAGGCCTTCATTACGCAGGGTGCGCCGTATTGTCTGAGCAGAAACTTCAGTACCTACATCTGACAAATCTTTTCTCAGTTCCTCAGCAGTCACACGGGGACTTTTCTCCACTCTACGCTTCAGGTAGCGCACAGCAGTCGAAGTCAGCATCTTCTTTCTGCCACGACCAGGTAGCGTTTCAACAGTGCCCTTTGCCTTGAATTTGCGAATGATGCTTCCTATGGTGTCTCTTGGTATGTTTAACATCTTTGCAATCTTCTTATAGCCATTGCCCTTCCTGTGAAGAGTAATCACCTCTTCTCTTGTCTTCCTGGACCATTCTCTTGACTTCACCATGTTTGTAACCACACCAGTAAATGTCTAGAAGGAGCTGAGTATCACAGTCATTTTAAAGCTGCCTATTTGGTGCTTATTAGGCTTTATTGCTGCTCCCTGACATCCACAGGTGTGGATTCAATACCTGATTGAAAACACTTCAATGGACCTCTGTTCTTCAGAGTGGTAGTCTTTAAGGGGTTGAATAATTGTGTCAATGAAGAATTCACAAAAGAAACATTTACTACTGTATTACAAAACCAATTGATGTCATTTTAGTTGCATATGCTTCTTTAAGAAGTCCTTGTAGGATTTCATTCTGAATTCAATTACAAATGTACTCTAAATTCTCTAAAACCATTTACAGCATTGGGGGGTTGAATAATTTTGAACACAACTGTAATAGAATGTAAAAATGAACAAGCAACCGTGAATTTTCAATTTACATGTAATATTTCTACAAATATGTGCTATATAAAAAATAAAAAAAATCAGTCTCACTTTACAAAAAATTAAAAAAAAAAAAAAAACTGCATGTAATTACAGCTTATTATTACTATTCTTTTACTGTAACGAACTGTTCGGAGACACAAATGTCTCAAATCCTGTATTTATTAATCAGAAAGTAATCCAAAAACAGGCACCAGATCTAAACACTGGCAGTCCAAACTAATTCAGGACACTGGGCAGAAAACCCAAGAAAGGAAAACAAGCTACAACGGCTCAGAAATAGAATACAAAGAGTAAAGCAAGACCTAATGACTGAGTGACTGAAAGAACTAGGTTTATGGTGAGCTAATGAGGCTAAAGAGACACAGGTGAATGTAATCATGGTTGATTAGTCTGGGGAGAGGGTTATGGGAAATGGAGTCCATGGTAGTGAGACAGTAGTCCAGGGTGGAGTGCCCTCTGGTGGCTGTTAAGGGCACTCCAACGGGTGATCATGACAGTTGCCGCTTAACCCTTAAACCAACCCATACAACCAAACCTGTCCCTAACCTTACCTGTACCCCACTTCAACAGCAGCAAGTGTTTTGCAATACAAAATGAACGCAATATGTACACTGTACTTATTTTCTTAAGTAGGCTACATATTCGATAAGAACACCTAATATAAAGTCTGACCAAATGTCCATTTTCTTTTTGACTTTTCCTGAAATCTATGTCTAAAAAGCGTGGTTGTCAGATAGACAAATGACATTCTTGTTTAGTGTAGAAAACACACTGTAAAACTATTTTCATGACTTTTTATCACATTTTTTCTTTTGTCAAATCAACTTCAATGATTAATGTGATTCAGATAACATAATATTTTGAATTTCTGTTGATTAAACCAATTGTCTCCATTATTTTAAGGTCACAAGTGGTGTGACTGTACCGTATCTCTTAAATATTAGTCTAGTTTGAACTTGCCACGCTAGCAACTGCTCTCTCCCTTGAAGCTTTGCGTTTAAAGAGCTAATAAAATATTTCGATAAATACTTTGCGTCTAATTATTTACTAATGTGGTAAGTAGCCGTGTAATAAGCGGGATAATTAACCAGCCGGTTGTTATCTCAGAATAAAATGATTAATTATTAAAAATAATGAAAAATTATAAAAACAAACAAACATAAACATATATTCATATTACTTTTCTAAGTGTTCTTCTTCTTATTATTTATTTGACTATGTTAATGAACCCGTTTGTCAGATAGCTGTCTTATTTTTTGCCTAAGTGCTGCAGGGTTATTAGAGAGAAAGCATGAACTTTAAGTAATTCATCGGTGGCCTAATTAGTGTCAGTATTGTTTTAAAGTGGGTAATTGTGTTTACTGCTGTTGGGCTAATTTGAGCCTTACACTCTGAGATGTTGTTTCTCCCTCCCTCACTCCCTTAAAGTTAACCTGTCAAGTTAATAAAATGCTGTGGTGAACCTGCTGGAGCTCTTTGTGCAGAGACAGCCTCTGCAAACAGTCTAATTGCATGCCCCTATTAAGGCTTATCAAGCTGAACCACATTATATCCAGAGAGGAGGAGAGAACCTTTTTCGTTAAAAGAGCACAGTCATGCTTATAAAGGGGTTTTAGAAGACAAACCCGGATCTTTATATAAAAACAGCTCTTTTTATGGACATTGCATGCTTTCTATGTTTTTTAAAAGCAAGAGATCATCATTTGTCATATCTTATATGATTTTTCCTATTTTGTATGAAAGATGCATGAGCCAGAAATGATTTGCTCAATATGTCTGCAGCATCTCTCACATTGATTTAGTCCTTCAGCTTGACTGTTTTCGCTAGGGGGGTGGTTGTCAGAGGTCCCTCGGTGCCCACCCTAATATCTTCAACACTTGCAGTGGAGCGGAAGACATGTATTACAGACATGTCAGACAGTGATGGTACCGGTGGGACCACTTGGGTTTTTGTTGTCTGAGATTACTTGGCTCTTGCTCTCCGGTCCAGGGTCATTTATTGGATTGATCATGTTTACCTCTTTAGCGTATGGCTGCCTTTCCTTTCAAGTCAACAAGTGCATGCTCCCCATTAGCATGCAGGAAAGGCGATCCGCGAGCTAGTCCTTCAAAACCTCTGCTCGCTCCACATGGAGAGTTCTTAAAGGGTCTGAGAGATTTTACATTAATTACACCTGAAACAGCTGGACCCACACAGAATGTAATGAGTCAGCTATAGACCGACTTGAGCTGAATGCAATTACCATAAAAAAACACCATCGATATTTAGCCTATTTTAGCTTGTAAAACATGGTTTGCTCATTGTCTTTAAACTGAGTCTGTCCTTTTTGGGTCGTTTGGGTGTTAATGTGCTTTGAAGAACTCTGTGGATTGTGTTGTGAATTAACACTTTGAATCAGCTTCCTTGTAAAAAGGATCGCCTCAAATGTTTGAAAAGTTTGATGTGCTGGAGGCATGAGTCTGTTACGTCACCTTGATATGCACTTTCTGCTTTTACTTCAGCTTATTAGATACTTTTTTTCAGCTTTATTGCGTCCCTTTGTCGACATCAAACTAGAAATGCTTGTATTTTTACATTAATATTCTGGATGTTATTTAGGATCATTAAAATAGCCTTTAATTGAAATTATTTATGGTGGGTCATGTTGGAAACATTGGTTTAGTCGTGTTGGAAAGATTGTACTCATGTATCATTAGCTATGTATAATATTTTTTATATACCAAGACGCACATAAATTAAAAAAAAAATGTGCATAAAAACTAAAAGAAGACCTGCACATAAACTATGATGGAAAAACATTTACAGAATAAATTCCTTGACGGGACATGGGGACGGCACAAAGGTAAATTCACACCATGTTGGGCAACTTAAATCAGCACTATTTTTACTTTTTTTACATTTTTTCATCATTTAGCAGACGCTTTTATCCAAAGCGACTTACAAGGGGAGCACTTAGGGGTTAGGCGTCTTGCTCAAGGGCACTTTAGTCGTGGTATCGAAGGTGGAGAGAGTGCTGTTCATTCACAATCCCCACTTTCAATTCCTGCCGGCATGGGAATCGAACTAGCAACCTTCAGATTACAAGCCCAACTCCCTCACCACTAGGCCACGACTACTCCTCGATGCAGATCGATCGGTGTATGACACCAAAGTACCACAAAAGTGATTCGAAAGCATACAGTGTCACGCCCCGCTCGCTACAAGTCCCATCATCCTTCACTTCCCTCACCTGCACGCCATCTGCAATCACTCCTGATCACCAGCAGTCACCACACCTGTTCCTCATCACCTCATCAACACCACAGTATAAGAGTACACACTTCACGTTGTCTGGTTTCAACTTTGAGTAAGGACTCTTACTCACTCTACTTATCTTATCCATGTTCCTGCTATGTCGTCTTTCCTGGTCCTTTTGCAGGTTGCATCCTGTTTCTCCCCGTTTGTCTGTGTTTCCAGCGATCTCTATTCACCGGATCCGTCAAGTTCACCACCTCCATCTCCGAAGTGTGCGCTCCGCAGCATTCATCCACGGCCTCCTTCCATCATCTACACATCCAAAGGACTGTCAGTATATCAATTCTTACCAATTAAACAACGTGAACTGTTTCTTACCTGTGAAATCCCATCTTGGTGTGTTTATTAAACTCCTTCATTTATACCACTTCTCTGTGAGTCTGTGGTCCATAACATACAGAGCTTTATAACAGTAATTTCAACATGGCGTGAACGCAGCATAGCACCAGACTAACAAGCAGACTGATCTCATTCTACAGCATCTGAAATGTTGTTTTGGTCATGAAATGACCAAGGCAAAGTCTGACGTCAAAGTGGTTTGGTATTAACCTCCCAGACCTGCCTTACATGTCTGCATTCCCAAACAGCAGGCATCCCTCCTTCAAATAAATGTTTATTTAGTTTCATCTGCACACTCTGAAGCGCAAGTAATTTATTATATAAAGACCCGTAGTGGCGTCTTTTACTGCAGTAACATACATAAATGCCTGCAGATTATCAGGAAGTGATAATTTTGTTCTCTTTGTCTTGCAGGATGGAAACAGTGCTTTACAGTAAGGACAGGACAGCACGTCACTCACATGACAGGTGGGCCCCGAACAGAGTGCCTGGATTGTGGAGCATTAGATTATGCCATAGTGGATCAGATGGCCATGGTAGAGGCAGCAGCGATGGAGACCATTGCAGATTCCATCGGTCAGGAAGCCACGGCTGGACAGAAACATGGAAGCCTTTCCTACCCTTTCAAAGAGCAGGCATGGATGGCATCCATGGCCATGACATGGGACACAATGAGTTTGTGAACGGCCTTTGTGGCCATGGCATGGGACTCAGTGGGTTCCTGGATGGCCTCTGTGACTGTAACTTGGGACACAATGAGTTCATGGATATCCTCTGTGGCCGTAATAGAGAGAACAGAAAGTTCTTGGACAGCATCCACCTCTGGAGGAGCTGTTGCATTCGCCGCCGCCTCTGGAAGAGCTGTTGCAGTCGCCGCCTCCTCTGGAAGAGCTGTTGCAGTCGCCGCCTCCTCTGGAAGAGCTGTTGCATTCGCCGCCACCTCTGGAGGAGCTGTTGCAGTCGGCGCCACCTCTGGAGGAGCTGTTGCAGTCGCCGCAACCTCTAGAGGAGCTGTTGCAGTCGCCGCCGCCTCTGGAGGAGCAGTTGCAGTCGCCGCCGCCTTGTCGCCGCCGCCTCTGGAGGAGCAGTTGCAGTCGCCGCCGCCTCTGGAGGAGCAGTTGCAGTCGCCGCCGCCTCTCTGGAGGAGCAGTTGCAGTCGCCGCCGCCTCTGGAGGAGCAGTTGCAGTCGCCGCCGCCTCTGGAGGAGCAGTTGCAGTCGCCGCCGCCTCTGGAGGAGCTGTTGCAGTCGCCGCCACCTCTGGAGGAGCAGTTGCTGTGGCTGCATCTAGTGGAGCTGGGGAAGTGTGTATGGCCTAGCCTCAGATGACACGACCATGGACCATTGGCTGGACGTCTGATGCATACGGCACACTTATTTGGAAACATTTCAGGACTTTCAAAGTCATCATCATTAGGAAGCATGGCATTAGCTTTCACTGTTACGCTGATGATACTCAGCTCTATATTTCCTCGCGCCCTGACGAAACCTACCAATCTCAAAATTAACAGAATGCGTAGCTGACATAAAAAATTGGATGACTAGTAATTTCCTACTACTAAATTCAGAAAAAACAGAGATTCTAATTATTGGACCAAAAACTTCAGCACATAAAAACCTAGAATACTGTCTAACATTTGATGGCTGCTCTGTTAAGTCGTCTTCGTCAGTTAGGAACCTGGGTGTGCTCTTTGATACCAATCTTTCATTTGAAAGCCACTTTTCTAGCATATGTAAAACCGCATTCTTCCATCTTAAAAATATATCTAAATTGCGACATATGCTCTCAATGACAAATGCGGAACAGCTAGTTCATGCGTTTATGACCTCGAGACTAGATTACTGTAACGCTCTATTGGGTGGTTGCCCTGCTCGCGTGATAAACAAATTACAGCTGGTCCAAAACGCAGCAGCTAGAGTCCTTACTAGAACCAGGAAATATGAACATATTAGCCCGGTTCTGTCAAAACTGCACTGGCTCCCTATTAAACATCGTATAGATTTTAAAATCTTGCTAATTACTTACAAAGCACTAAATGGCTTAGCTCCCCAGTACCTGAGTGAGCTCTTAATGCATTATAGTCCTTATTACGATCTCAGAATTCTGGCCAGTTGTTGATACCTAGAATATCAAAATCAAGGATCGGAGGATCGGGCCGTCCACCGAGCGTCCAGTACCATCACATGGCACCGCGAGGAAGAGCCTCTCGGCGGACTGAGGACTGAGCGGCAGTGTGTCGGGGAACCGGACCACATTTTTTTTTTTTCCTCTCTCCACTCTCTTGTCTTTGTCGCTCCTTGTGCTTCCGTCTCCTTTTCTCTCATCTCGTCTGTCCTTACCCCCAGGCGCTGCGGCCGCCGAGACTGGCCCCGGGGGGGGGAGTAGAGCGCAGTCTCAGGGGTACCCCCCGGCCTGCGAGTAGGGCGGGCGAGAGCCGTGAGGGAATGGCGCGAGGGCGGTGGACGCGAGTGATAACGAGCTTCAGCTGCTCGGCGCACCGGTCTCGAATCTCTCATGGAGGAGCTCCGGAAGCATAAAAGAGGAGCGACGACAGTGAAGGACGAGAGGGGACCAGGCCTGGAAGTTATGTTGTGTTTTATTTTGTTTGTGGGGGCGGCAGTCGCCGTGAGGAACTGCCACCCTTTTACTTTCGTGTTATTGTTTGTTTTTGAGTTTATTAAAAGTTGTGAACGTTCGCCAGTTCCTGCCTTCCTTTGAACCCCGTTACAGTTGTATTCTACAGGATGTTAGGGAGATATTTGTATTGTATTCTTTAACGGTCTACCTGGAAACAAATCCCATGATGCCAAACCCCCTCGTAGAAGAAGAATGCTATCATGTTAACAACTGTGACAACGAGCGCTTACCAGGATCAAATAAATGCTGAATTTTCAAAAGTATTTACATTTTCAAAAGTTTATGGCTCCATTGTTGCAGTAAACTAGCATAAAGTTCTTGATGGAATTATTCATGAGATGCTCACCTATGCAAACTATGATTGGTTGTGTTACATGTAAGTCAAATATCTTCGTGGGCGGTCCTTGGCCAGTGAAAGCTGCGATAGAGTCCAGACCTTCTGCCGCATTCAGCCGTGACGTGACTTGTCTCTGGTGTGGTGGCCATGGCGTGAACAGGCTCTGGCATGGCCTAAGCTGTGGAACTGCCTGGCTTCTCAATCGCAACTCCAACTTTTAATTAGGAGCCGCTCACTAACAGAGCATAGTCATTGAATTGGGTCAGGAAAAAAATTATTTTTTCCCCTGGCAATCAAGACCAAACCTGTTCTTTAGTGCCACATCTTTAAAATCAACAAGGTGACAAAGTTCACTGAACTCCTCGACATGGCCCTCAATGAACCCATTGCCTTGACGAAGGCGAAGGAGACAGACAAAGGAGACGAATTGCTGGGTTCATTTTTTACGGTCTAGCTTTCTGTAACAAATGTCCACTGAAGGCATGTTGCAGTGAGAACCCATGTGCAGTTTGTTATTCCAAACATACAAAATAAAAGAAGACTTGACATAAACTTAAATATAACCATTAAAACAAACTCACCAACCGAGGTAACAGAAAAAACAGGAAAACTAAAACTACAAAAGAAAAGACTTGAAAACATGAACTTGAAACAAAACTACAAAAAAGACATGACAATTTCACTCAGATATATGTCACAATAGGAAAGAAAAGACTATCACAAGTTGCGTTTCATGCGTATTAATTTTAAAAGAAAATGTGTACAGATAAATTATTTATAATAAACATTGCAATATTCCATTAAATAATAATTGTCAATGTTTATTTCTTGACTTTAACAAAGCAAAATTGACATTTTTCCACATTTCACTCCACAGTTCCGGGACCTGCTCACTGTCATATATAAAGTCTAAAGTGTTTCAAAACGACCAAATAAGAAAACCAAAGTTTCTACCTGGTCTTTGCGATATCAAACGTGTTTGGGTTATGTTCCATCTTGGACTCTTAGTGCGGAATATTCATGATGAGTCCAGGCAGGAGCATGGGTGCAAGCCAGGGCGATAGATTTGGTTCATCAGCCAAGCACTTTATCTCACAGTGGGAGAAGACGCAGAGCGACCCTCTCCCTAATCACAGGTTCGCATATCAGAAAGAGACAGTCATGCGGAAAATAAAACAGGGAAATCAGTCCTAAGGTCTCCAGGTCAGAGATGTGCTGAGAGTCATATCAACCGGTCAGACCGCTCAGGGAGGCGACCACAGCACTGTGGTGTTTTAGACAAATAAAGTGATTTGGACAGTGAAGCTTTGGTGTACCAGAGGAGGTGATGAATCATACCGAACCCAGGACACATTCATCTGAAGGTGCAGTCTGTTTCCTCAGGCTGGAATGCTTTGAATGACTGATCTCAGATCCAGGCTGATTACCAGCAGGGTCTATCACAGTGAGCACATGGTGAACATTTAGGTGTTTAAACCATATTTCATCCGCCACATACAGGCCTTTAGTTCTGATATAAAGACGGATGGAAGAGGGGAGAAAACTCATCCAACGCTATCCATGAAATCAACTGAAAATGCTATATAATCAATCTTTTGTGGATCGTAGGCTCATCACACTGTAGAAAGGTTTGCGTGCTATTATTGATTAAAGATTATAAATGAAGAAAAACAGATACACAAGATGTAATTTTCCATTTATTACATAGTAAAATACCAAAAATGCTTGTCAAGGACAACATAATAAAATAATAAACATGACAACTGTCACGTGTCTGTTTGTTTTGGACCACTTTTTAGTTGTCTTAGTACCAGATTGATTTGAGTTTCAGTTCAGGTGTTTCTTAGCCTTGTTATCTCCTCTGTTTGCCTTGCATAGACGTCTCAGTTTCAGTCTCTGTCCTGTATTGCTTAATGTCATGTGGTTTGAGTTCTTCTGCCTTCTTTTTTGTACACCTTGTGGATTATCAAGTAAAGTCAGAGTTTATCGACACCACTAGATCGTAACAAGAACAAATAATTGATTCATATAAATAGATTAAAATAACAGATATATACAGTGGGACTTAAGCTTCTATTTTGTATTTTGTTTTTTTTTTTTTTTTTAGTCAGGATGAAAGAATTGGTGATATTCTTCTCTTTTTTTCCCTGTTGTGGAACTGCAATTTTGTACGTCAGTAACTGATTGAATTGTTGTGGTTTGTTATTGCTGTGATGTCATGATAGGTTGTCCCGCCCTCATGATGCCAGTAAATATGTCATCAGAGAAGAGAAAAGATAGGGAGAGGGAGGGGAAGTAATTATGATTACTAGGTCACACAAATTAAAATAATAATAATAATAATGATGTGCACCACAGATAAATTATTTCTAATCAAAACTGCAATATTCCATTCAAAATATGTCTTGGTTTATATATTTTCAAATTACAAAACACTCCAGGTTCAAATTAGATATTTAACATTATGACCTATGACTTTTGACCCCAGTGTATATAAAGTTTTAATTTTCTGCTAATAACTAGCCTTATTAGTTAAAATGTGTTATTTGGCAATGTCTTGCACTGAGCTATCCTGAGCAAGTCCTTTCAGGCAAAACATTATGACAACCTTTTTTTGCAGTGGTCGCGCTTTTGCTGCCAAAACAGCCCTGACTCAACGAGGCATGGACTCCACTAAAACCCTGAAAAATCAGACGAAACACACCGTGTCTTCTATCAACTACTGCTTATATTATAAGACCATTTTCAAGTAAAAAAGGTGTCTGCAGAGGCATTTATCAAAGTCTAGAAGTCTTCTAATTATCACTTTTGAGGAGCCCATGTGTTATCATATGTCACCAACCAGAGTGTGAAAAATGTTAGTCACCAAATATGACCAGCAAAATCATAGCAGCTTTCGTGTCTTTGCACACTATACAGTATGTATCAATATAATAGCTATATAATACACATGCTAAATTTGATGTTTTGGAAAACTATGAATTTGCAAGAAAGAAAGATGCCTCAAAAATGTTTAGTACACATGTTTGGAAAATAAAACAGATCACTGTACTCATTGCTCTGTATTAAATAAGATCATTTTTTTTCTTGTGCGTAAACAATGTAGTTGATAGAGGCATCGGTGTTGTAATGAACTTGACATTTCTAGCTGGTGAAAAGTCACAGTACAAATGCCACCCAAGAAATCAATAAAGGACACTTTGTAGGTCATCTAGTTCTCCTTACTGTGGCAAGATCAACATTCTCATTCCGCACAAATGTTATACTTTGGTGTATCATGACTTTTTAATAGCATGAAAGTACAAATTCAATGATTATTGCTGCGAGAACTAAATGTTGTTCTCTAACTAGCTGGTTTTAAAGAGATAGTTTATCTATGAAATCATTCACTCCCTCTCATGTCATTCAAAACCTCTGAGACTTTTTTTTCCCCTTTGTGGAACACAAAAGAAAATATTCCTTTGAACAGTTTTAAAAATGAATTCACAGCTCATAGGCCTGTAATGTTTGATTTTTTCCCCCCTCCTCTGTTTTACTCAGTTCGACTTCCTGCAGGCTCACCATTTAAAATATTAAAAGCTATAGTTAAGCATAAAATGTTAAGCATACATAAAAATGGATTTTATTTAGTAGCCTAATGCATACATTTTACAACAGCAGAAAAAGTAAAACAGTAGAGCAAAGGTATTATTATGGCAAAAATGAGGACATTCAGATAAATTATAATAAAATAAAAATAATAAAATAACATCTCAAGCTGCATACATTTGTGAACAGCGCCTCACTGATATATCTGACATATACCGGAAGTGCCTGACAGTGGCGCGCTAGTTGAAAACAAACCCGCGCTGCTGCCTGCGATGATGTCAAGGATGTGACGTTCTTCCGAAAACCGCCGTTGATCCCAGTAAATGTAGTCTGTTGTGTTTTCCACCTGTGAGATAAACTATGGAGTTATCCTCACTCATAAAGAAGATAGGTAAGACGCTTAGAGCGAGAGACAGGCGACTTTCCGAAGTTAAACAACAAACAGCTGTTTGCTTGATAAGTAGCTTGATAAGCTAAACAGAAGTGGAGCTGTATGTTTTCAGCAGTTATTGTGCAGAAGTACCAGTCGCGTTAATATTGTGGTTGTGTCTTGGGAAAACGTCGAGCTTTAGTTTGTTGAAGTCATGTAAAGGCTAATGTGAGACGCGTGTATTTTGATTATTTCGCCAACTATGGCAAGCCGTTTTGACTTTTATTCATTCTCTATGGCAAGCCGTTTTGACTTTTATTCATTCTCAGGATATGAACTTGTGATGTCAACAATCACATTTTTCACTAGTTAAAATGTTCATTCTTGATATCAGGAATTAATTTCCACTAGTAACAATGGCAATTTTTGATATCAAGAATTATATTTCGACTAGTAACAAAGTTCATTCTTGATATCAAGAATTGTATTTTTACTAGTGAAATCTCGCCATTGGCTGCCATTCAAATTCAATTGTTGATATCAAGAATTGATTTCTTACTAGTTGAAATTCCAGTTTCACATATCAGGAATACAATTCTTACTAGTAACAATGCAAATTTCTGATATCTGAAATGAATTCCTGATATCAAGATAATTTCTGATATCTAAAACGGCTTTCTTACTAGTAACAACCACATTCATGATATCCGAAATGAACATTTTTACTAGTAGCAATTCAATTGTTGATATCAAGAAAGACATTTGTACTAGTAACAATGTAATTCTTGATATCAGAAATTGTCATTGTTACTAGTAAGAGTTGTATTCCTGATATCAACAATTGAATTTGAATGGCAGCCTATGGCGAGATTTCACTAGTAAAAATACAATTGTTGATATCAAGAATGAAAGTTTTTACTTGTGGAAATTGAATTGTTGATATCAAGAATTAACGTTGTTACTAGTGGAAATCTAATTCCTGATGTCAAGAATGATAGTTTTTACTAGTGGAAATTGAATTGTTGATATCACAAGTTCATATCCTGAAAATGAATAATAGTCAAAACGGCTTGCCATAGTTGGCGAGCTCGTAACAAACCTATCAAAATACACGCGTCTCACATTAGCCTTTACATGACTTCAACAAACTAAAGCTGATATCAACAATTGAATTGCTACTAGTAAAAATTTTCATTTCTGATATCATGAATGTGATTGTTACTAGTAAGAAAGCCGTTTTAGATATCAGAAATGAATATTTTTACTAGTAGCAATTCAATTGTTGATATCAAGAATAGACATTTGTACTAGTAACAATGTAATTGTTGATATCAGAAATTTGCATTGTTACTAGTAAGAATTGTATTCCTGATATGTGAAACTGGAATTTCAACTAGTAAGAAATGAATTCTTGATATCAACAATTGAATTTGAATGGCAGCCTATGGCGAGATTTCACTAGTAAAAATACAATTGTTGATATCAAGAATTATAGTTTTTACTAGTTGAAATTGAATAGTTGATATCAAGAATGAACTTTGTTACTAGTGGAAATCTAATTCCTGATATCAAGAATTAACATTTTAACTAGTGAAAGTTCATATCCTGAGAATGAATAAAAGTCAAAATGGCTTGCCATACGCCAACAATCTGTCAAACTATTCTTTTTGTCACGACAAAAAACACCCAACTGCACTTTGTAATAAACTTGAGTAGTTAATCTGTGTTTGATGTGCAACCTGAGTTTGTTGCATTATGAAAATGCCTGTCACCTGTGAGATATTCATGCTTTGCATATAGTTTGTAAATTGTTGCTCTGCATTCTACAGTTTTGATTCATCGTTGTTGTTGTTTTTTTGTCTCCACAAGGACACTCCTTAGTGGAAATCAGAGTTCGGGCGCTTAAGAACATCAGAAGCAAACTGGATCATGATCTCATCGCTGTTCCTGATCTGGTCCAGGAAAAGATGCTGTTTTTTTTCCTTCTGGAATGGTTTAATTTTCCAGAGGTACCAATGCAGGAGGAAGTTCTGGAGTTGATCAGCATGCTGTCCAAGGTAGATAATCTTCAGAATGTATGTAAAAGGATTTGAGTGTCTTTATATTGTCAGGCTGCATTTAGTGAAATGTTCTCAATGACAGGAATTGATGTTTTAATGGGCCTAGCGCAGCGGCGCTATTCATTACGAGTCAGATCGGGAGGAAATAAAGTGAAAGGGGATGTCAGTATCCACACAAAGAACCGGGCAGATTATTCTACTAGATGGCATGTTTTTAGTAGTATCTAATTTTGGTTTCTGTACCGTGTCAAAGCACCCAACCGGAGCGCAAATGCTGCGTGGGGTTGGGGCTGTCGAATTCCTATCACAGCTCTCGCCAAATGTGGATCTTCGCCTCCGGACGATCGTAGACGGCATCTTCGATCAGCTCTTCCACCTCCCAGAGGCCGTGCCTAGTTGTCCACCCACCACCTCCTACGAGCCACACTCGCCGCAGACAGGTATACAAACATTACATTGATTTTATATCCGTCTGCTCCGGAGATTACTGTAGATAACTATGTCATTATAACCAATGTCAGGGTTGCCACATGGTTCTTTTGAATAGCTGTCTGACAGCAGCTTCGGAATGAACATGAGTAGACCGCCTGAGACAGAGGAGAGCATGAAAGTGCTGGTTTCTGATTTGCTTTTCAACTACAGCTGCTTTTGTGTTCTCAGAAGAGGACTCGTCGGCTAGGGGATATTTCCAGTGCAGTAAACCCAAGCAGACAGATGCTTCCACCCCCAGAGTATCATGTAGGTGACATCAACATCAAATTACTTTTTGTTTAACTAACTTTCAGGGAGAACCTAAACTCATTAAATCTTCACTGTAGAATGTATGTGTTAAATAATCTAATATCAACACCGGTAAGAATTGTCAAGAAGTCATTTCTTTCTTCTGGCAAGGTTGAACCAGTACTACAGATTTGCATATCTATCTGTCTGTCTGTCTGTCTGTCTATCTGTCTTGTCTGTCTGTCTGTCTATCTATCTATCTATCTATCTATCTATCTATCTGTCTGTCTGTCTGTCTGTCTGTCTTGTCTGTCTGTCTTGTCTGTCTGTCTGTCTTGTCTGTCTTGTCTGTCTTGTCTATCTGTCTATCTATCTATCTATCTATCTATCTATCTATCTATCTATCTATCTATCTATCTATCTATCTATCTATCTATCTATCTAATCTATATCTGTGTGTGTATTTTTTAACAAAGGGTTTTGAGCTATAGATCTTTCTCAATTTTGAACGATAGATCTTTGTCTGTCAAAAAGATGTACTTGTATATTATTTATATTTTAAATTTATATTCACTCCCGTTCCAAATTTTGCAGTTGGTAAGATATTTTTGTTTTTGAAATTCTGTAATGCTCATCAAAGATACTGTAAAATGTTAATATTGTGAAATATGATTTTATGAGTTTTTCTATTTGAATTTATTATAAAATGTATTTTCTGTTGGCAAAGCCAAATTTATTTTTAGCCGCCATTACTTCTGACTTCAGTGTCACATGATCCTACAGAAATCATTCTAATATGCTGCTGAAGAAAACATTTGTGCTGCTTAATTTTTGTGGAAACTTGTGATTGAATTTTTTCAGGATTCTTTGATGAACGGAAAGTTCACAAGAGCAGCATTTATTTGATTTTTTTTTTTTTTTATAACAATGTAAACATTTTTACACTCTCTTTTGATCTTGAATCTCTTCTGATAATGAAATCCATGTAATCTTATTGACCCCAACTTTTTGAATGGTAATCTATTTTTACTTAAGCATTTAAGTTTATTTCCGAAAAATAAGTTACATCAATTCATTTATAATTTTCAGGCATTCTAACTGATGTTTGTATAACTGTCAACAATTCTCACTATTCTGTCAAAGCCTAATCTCTTATTTAGCTGTACAACCATGCTGACATGTTTATTTTATTTTTCTTTAAGAACCAGGCATAAAATGCATGTACATCAGCAAACTCAAAATATTTCACCCAAAAATCATTTACTCACCCTCATATCATTCCAAATCTGTATGACTTTCTTTCATCTGTGCAACACCAAAGATGTTTTGAAAAATGCATTTTATTTCTTTCCTCTGCAGTCAGTACTTCTGTTAGATGCTTGAAGTTCTCTGTTTTTCCATGGCTGTCTTTGAACGCAACAGATCGACATATATTGTCATCGAATGAAAGGTACTTGTACCCTCTGCTTGGTGTGATTATACCACTGTTACCATGTCTTATTGCCAAAATGACCTGTTGTATGCTCGATCTCTAGTTCCCTTAGAAGCGACAACCACAACTTGGTACGCACCACCTGTGAGCTGCTTCGTGATGTCATCATGCAAGACTTCCCTGCTGAAATATTCCTGCAAAGGCCAAGTACAGTTCAAGTAAGATTTAAATGTTATTTCTGTCTTCAATCTGTCAGTTGTTTTAACCACCGATGAGAGCTTCATGAATTGAGTGACAGTGATGAAAGCGATATTGTGGGCTTGGTAATCCCCATTTCTATTCTATAATTGAATGCCACGGAATCTGATTGGTTATACAATAGGTTCAAGTCCGGAAAGTATTGGAATGACAGCGGCAAATCGTGTCTTATGTCTAGGACTGTACCGTGGTGATTAGCTGGCAAGCTGACACTAGCCATTCTAGTGACAAGCATTGCTGTATTTCTGTCAAAATCTATGTTGGAATGGATGTGATTGAGATCCTCTTTCTGAGATTTGAGACATGTCAATGCCTTCAATGAAAATGATTCACCATTCTGATGTGCTAGAATAAAGCTTTGAATTGTTTTGGCAGCAGTCTCTTTGGGTCTTATTTAATGCTCTTGATCTTTTGTATAATTGTTTAAAAATTGATGGTGCCACTGATTCTGACTCGGAGTGATCAGTTCAATTAGGTTTATTGAATCACTCTGATTCATCGGCATTGCTTTGGTACCACTGGAGGGTAGTGAATTTTAAATTGGTACAAATTACACAACTTAAAAGTCAGTATCAGATGGTGGCCTTTTATTTAGTGCCTAATTGAATGTAGAATCAGTGCTCTTAAAACACTTGCACCATTTGGATCAGTTGTTTTTTTTTTTTGTGACGTTCTACACATGTCCCATAGGTTTACAAGACAACATGTTGTTTTCCCCTCTAGAGTCTGCTGTCACTTCTTGGCCTGAATGTTGATGGTGATGTCAGCTACCTAACGTTTCAGGCATTGGCCTGTCTGGAACAGCTTTGTAGGAACTTGAGGAGCCGCCTACGTTTCCACAGAGATCCAAGTTTCTCCTCAGCCAAGCAAGGTACCCAACACCATCTATTATGAAAATGCTAATGTCCTAATGTGGATTTTCACTCCTATCAGCTGATCTGATGCATTTTATTTACGCGGGTTTGCATATTAACTACTAAAATCAGTTATATACAATAATACCATTAAAAATGTTTAGATTTTTTTAGATTTTATTTTATATATTTTTAAATGTGCTTATGCTGCCTTCACGTGCTATCGGAAATTTGATCATTCTCATTTCTGTAGTCGTAATTATGACCTTATCGCATTCGTTCGTGTGCGTTCATGTGCGTCAAACCTAAGAAACTCGTATTTACAATAATTCCGAAAGCAAGTGAAGGTAGCATTACGTAAGAAAGTACTGGGTGATATAAAGTAACTACATGGGTTAAGGATAGGTTTTAGGGGTCAACAAGGTCAGTTATTGCAGTTACTATAATCAGTAGATAGAATGTACATGTGGAACAGGACTGTAAAATAGTGCTACTGATTTTTGTTTTGTTTTTGAAAAGTCATTTTTGCTCTTGTACTGTAAAGACCGTAATACTATACTTTTACAATTTAAAATAACTGTTTTAATATTGTTTAAAATGTAATTTATTCCTGTGATGCAAAACTGAATTTTCAGCATCATTGCTCCATTCTAAAGTCACATGATCCCTCAGAAATCGATATACTAATTTGGTGCTCAAGAAACATTTCTTATTACTGAGCATTATTGAACAGTTGTGCTGCTTAATATTGTTGTGGAAATCATAACCCATTCTTTGAAGATTCTTTCATGAATTGTCAAAATAACAGCATTTGTTTGAAATAGAAACCTTTTGTAAAATTAATCTTCTGTAACATTATAAATGTCTTTACTGTCACTTTTGATCAATTTAATGCATCCTTGCGGAATAAAATTATAAGTTTCTGCTCAAACTTGTGAACAGTAGTGTATTGTAAGTTTGAGAATTTTCTAAATGCTGAATCAATATCTGTCTTATTTCATCCCTTTAGTCCCTGTTTCTCAGAACTCCTCTATCTCCTACCCTCATGAGGTGAGGGGTTCCCAGCAGTCTGGGGTTTCTTCCCCAGAGGAAGGTTCCCCCAGACCCTCTGTGGTGGGCCGACCTGTTCAGCGGGTGCGTGGGGATGGCCAGGATGGAGATGCGGCCTCTTCTAGGTGCTTCTAGCTTTGATCTCTACCTTTTTTTTAAAGTAAAATTGAAAACAGGATTTTCCTTGTTCATTTTTTTAAATAAAACTGTGTGTTAGATATAATGTTTCCAGGCCTGGAAAAGTCAGGGAAATATCTAGTTCAATTGTCTAGTATAAGTTATCTAGTAAATTGTTTAAAATTGCTCTTTGGACATGAAATTATTTTTTATCATGTTTTTAAATAATTATTTTAATTATTAAAAAAATCCTTATCCAGAGGTCATTTACATATAGAAATAAAAAATAGCCCATTTAATTCATAGAGAGGATTTAGAGGGGGGGTGGAAAATAGTGCACTAAATCACTTTTTTTTTTTTTTTTTTTTTTTTCTACAAGACCTACAAGGTGCACTATGCAGTATTTTCAGTTACTGTTTATAAATGCAACACTCAAACTTGGCCCATCCTCATGGCTGGAACACTCCTCTCCCCATATGTGATATACACTGATGATCCAAACCTTAAGTCCCGCTGCCTAATATACTGTTGGTCCTCCATGTGCTGCCAAAACAGCACTGACCTGCTGAGGCATGGACTCTACAAGAGTCCTGAAGGTGTGCTGTGGTATCTGGCACCAAGACATTAGCAGCAGATCCTTGAAGTCCTGTTGGTTGCGAGTTGGAGCTACTGTGGATTGAATTTGTTGGTCCAGCATAACCTACAGATGCTCAATTGGATTGAGATCCAAAGAATTTGTTTATCATGTTCTCAAACCATTCCTGAACAAAATGTGCAGTGTGGCAGGGTGCTTTATTCTGCTGAAAGATGCCACTTCAACCAAAGAGAACACCATTATCATGAAGGGGTGTACCTAGTCTGCAACAATGTTTCGGTAGGTGACACATGTCAAATTTACATCCACATGAATGGCTGACCCTGGGTTTCCCATCAGAACATTGCCCAGGGCATCCTACTTGTCGTCGTCATCGTTGTCCCACAGTTCATCCCGGTTCCATCACTTCCACAGGTAAACGGCGTACATGACTATCCATGTGATGTAAAAGAAAATGGGACGCATCTGATCAGTGAAACTTTTTCCACTGCAGTTCCAATGCTCACTTGCCTAATGTGGGTACTTTCGATGGTGGACAGTGGTCATTATAGGCAGTCTGATTGGTCTGCGGCTATGCATTCCTATACACAGTGTGATGCACTATGTTGTGACACATTCCTCCCATAACCATCATTAAAATTTTGTATGACTTGTGCCAGAGTCGACTTTCTGTTTGCTTGGACCAGACGGGATAGCCTTAGATATCCTCGTGCACCCCAGGCTGCAACTCAGAATCATCCTAAGCACAGGACTTCAAGAAGAAAATATGAAAGTACATGCACAGGGCAATGTCTCTGTAGACACAAACATCACCACACACCTCTAGTGGGCCATAAGTAATGATTGAGAGGCAGTATTTTCGAGTCTATAATTTGTTTTTGAAAATCCTTTGTAGTGCACCTTGAGCGTTCAACTGTTTGAGGTCAGTAAGATTTTTAATGAATGAATACGTTTTTTTTTCAGGGGTTTCCAAAAATTAAGCAGCACTGTTTTCATAATTGATAATAATAATAATAATAATAATAATAAAAAAAAAATGTTTCTTGAGCACCAAATCAGCATATTAGAATGATTTCTGAAGAATCATGTTGCAAATAAGACTGGAGTAATGGCTGCTGAAAATTCATCTTTGCCATCACGGGAATAAATTATATATATATTAAATAGATGTAAATGTATTTAAATATATATTAAAATAGAAATTGTCACTGTTGAGTTGCTATAAACAACGAGTAAATGATATAAACACAGCAGTTTAACTTTTATTAAAACAAAGAACTCTGGCCACTACAAAACATGAACAAAACAACCAAACAGTGCAATGAGAAATGACAAAGAACTGAAGGAACACAGAGCGTAAATGAACCAATCGACTCCGTGAATAACAGGTGAATTTAATTAGGCTAACTGGCACACATAAAGAAACTAGGGCTTTCCCATAAATAGGGCACTATTTGATGGACCAGCCATTTCTAGGGGTGTCGAGATGGTCCTCACTGTAGAACACGGTCTCTGGATCTAGCTCTAGAACCTCCCGTTTTACATATCCTTATCTGGATCTAAACCTACCCATCTCCACCCCCTGGATCTAAAATATTTAATATTTAATAATATAGTAAGTAAATATTTTCATCTTACTACAGGAGCTGCCAGTTTCAAATGATTATTAAATAGCAAGCACAACATATAAAAAAGGATGAAGGTATAGGGAACGATTTCGAACACAGGAACAGAAACAAAACAGAACCAAACCAAAAACTGAATATACACCTTACAATTGAAATAATATTCAACAAAGTACTGTTTTTTTGTTTTGTTTTTTTGATCAAATAAATGCAGCCTTGTAGAACATCAGATACTTGTTTCCAAAACATAAGAAAATCTTACTTACCCCAGACTTTTAAATAGCTGTGTGTGTGTGTGTGTGTGTGTGTGTGTGTATATAATGTGGACTTGAAATAATAATCAAAAAAATACAAAAGACTAAATTTAGGTTTAAGTTGGTAAAGATGGGAACTAAATATAGCGATAGTATTTGTCACTGCCTTAAAATCTTTTCATTTTTTTTTTTTTTTTTTTTTTTTTTAAATATTGCTCACAACCATTCATGTCGTTAGAAATTAAGGATTCTTTTTGATATGTGCGGTATAGCGGTAGCAGCAGTCAGAGAGGGGCTCCCCCCAGGCCAGCCCAGCAGTCTCCTCTCCCGCAGCCCCACCCGGAGCTCCCCCCGGAGTTGGAAGCAGAGGACTCACTGGAGCTGCAGCTGCAGCAGTGGAGCCTGGCTAGATTCGCCGTGGCGGCCGTGGAGCACGCGCTCCCTCTCATCAGGACAGGTGAGAGTCCTCTTAAACCCTCTTTCCTGTTTCAAACGCAGCTACAGCTGCTGCTGTTCCCCTCACATGTGTGCTTCCATCGCTCATCATATTCCTCTCCTCCTCCCCCCCCCCCCCCCTCATCCCTGCCTTCTCAGAGAGCCTGAAGGTTTTCCAACGGGTTCTAGAGCTGCTGGCAGAGGCACAGGGGCTGCTGGGAGACAGCGTAGCCCCCGAGGTGTGGGACGAGCACAGCCTGACTGCGACAGAGCTGGCAAGTGTCTTTAACAGCCCTCCTCCACGGTGCAGATCCACAGCCATGAGGCTGATGTCTGCATTAGTGCATACAAACACACACCTGTCGCCGCTCCGTCTCACCCACTCCACTTACTCTGAGGGACAGATGGTCATTGTAGCTAACGTTAAGCTATCAGCACAAATCAGTCATGGCACGACCATTGTTTTTTAGGCCAGGTACACTGCTTAGAATTCCCTGTTTGCTCCTGACAACTGAATGCATCTGCTGTTTCCATCTAAATAACTTGTATTGGTTAAAGAATACAATAAGCTGTAAGTCATTTCAATAAGGCTCTATTCAACAGCATTAGGTAATGCAATAGCTAACATGAAATAACAATGAGCAATCATTAATTTAGGGTATTTATTAGTCTTGCTTAATGTTAATGCATTAAAACATTTTTAACATTTCAAGTTGTATGAATTAACATTAGTGAATGTATTAGGAATGAATGAACATTAACAATGAGCAATACGGTATTTATAAATTAACCTAGAATCCTAAATTCTTTAAGTAATTGTTCATTATACTTAATGCACTTGGTTTCGAGCCTTATTTTTAAAGTGTTACCCAATATGTCAGCATGAAGGCACAACTAACAATCTTTGTCAGCATTATTATATTCTGTTGTATTACATTACATTGTATTATGTTATATTATATAAATGAACACTTTTCAAATTTAATGTTAGTTAATAATGCTTAAACTATTATTTACATAAATTGTGTATTTCATGTAGATATTTAGTCATGGGTCAGAAATCGTACATTCACAACCTTATTGTAACGTTTTACTATTATCGTCATGCAAAGTTTATCTCATTCAGCCAGCGAATATTTGACATAAAATCACATCAATGCATTGCATACAAAGATTATGTAGGTCGCATTACACTGATTTCCACATTTGCCTCGTCCAATGATGTTTATTGCCTGTAGAAATCTTTGTGCTTAACGAACTCATTGTGCTTAGTGTGTGTGTGGATACCTACGTGAACGTTCCCCGCCGCATATGATTATGCATATTTCACGGCGTGCCTCTCTACCTCATTGATCTTTAATACACGCTCATGGCATTTTATCTTGAAAAACTGCTGTCATCTGAAAACTTTCTTTGAAATGCACAGGACACTTGCTGCCCCCTGCTGGCAGGAAAATGACATGAGATCAATAAGTCTCTTTGTACTTATGTTTTTTTTTTTGTCTCGGAAAAGAGGGAGAAATTACAGGCATGTATAGAGACATTGGGAGATGTAATGTGCTACCACCATGGCATGACTTCCTCTGAACAGCCAGAATCATCTCTGATCCACCACCGAATGGTCTTCAAGGGCACTGCCATTTTCACAATACGTCTCCTGCAAACCTTGTTACCTGTGGAGAAGGTGAGTGAGCATATGGCTGTGCCATTCTTAGACATTAATAAGCCGTGCCACTGTGGACATATGGCCGTGTCCTTCATGGTCATTATTAAAACAAATGAGAGTGTGAAACACACCAGAAGTCGCTGTGAAAGGGTCAATTGTTCAGTTAAGCTGTAGACTGTCTAAGGACAGCACTGTAATCATGGACAAATTCATTAGTGTTTAGTGCACATATGTGTGTTTATTACCTTATGTGTGTTGTCTTTACAAACAGGCTGGAGATAACCTTCCGGAAAGTACAGTGGCTGCTATTTTTCTCTTGTGTCTTGATGCTTCCTTCAGTGTGGCGTACCCCCTCATCCATGAGTCAGCCGTGGCATACCTAGAGCAGGCTTGCTTTGAAAGACACAGCCTGTATCGTAGAGTATCCCGCGTTTCTCACTGCATGGAGGCTACATGCACCTTTTTAAAGGATGCGCAGGCTGAGGTAATTGTTGGAAATTTTCAAGAACTACTAACATGTAGGATATGGATTCATTATTAAGGCATGTAGTCAATATTTTTATACTGTACTATTGTCTAAATAAATGAAAGTCACCTTGAAATGAAAATAAGTCTTATTTGGTTTGACGGAATATTGCAGTATTTATAGTAGACGATTTCTCCGTGCGCAGCATAATTCATATGCCCTTGTAATTTTTAATCTAAATAACTTGCCCTCCCCCTTGCATCTCTTCTCTTCTCTGATGACGTGGCGTTACTGGCTCACATGAAATCACAGTAATGGCAAACCACAATGATCCAATGGACAAAATCTTTGTTTGAGAGTCTGTTTCACTTGTAAATACGCCACAAAAAGGAAGGAATGCTATCACAACTTTTTTGTTTTTGCTGGAAGAATATGTTTCTTTCAGCGCATACCTTAAATCAATTAATCCACCGGTATTAAAATTCTGGCCAATAATTGTTTTATGTAATAGTCAATATTAAAGTTGTTCACCTATTGTCTTTATGAATTAAAAACAAAACATTAAAAAAAAACTAAAATATTTAGAAAGTGTGTCTCGAGTTGAGATTTGCCAAAGATTAAATGTATTAGTGATTTTTAAAGATGAACTTTTGTAAGAGCAATTTATGACACAAGGCAATCTAAGGGTACGTTTACTCTACAACAACACTAAAAATGGAAATGTTTTTTCTTTTGTACAGATATCGTTATCAACTCCCCGTTCACACGGATCCGTGAAAACAACTAAATATGTGCCACTGTGGACACTTAATGTCACTTTTTAAAGAAACCGTGCTCTCGCTCATGCCTGTAAACTGACACGTAATACGCATGTGAATGGTGTGTGACCGTTTTCACAGACTCATGTTTTTGTTGTTTACATTGAGGCGGTAATGGTATCGTTTTCAAAAACTTGCAAAAGTTTGCGTTTTCAGGCCACCAAGATTACATAAAAAACACACAAAAAGTTCTCCGTTTTTAGTTGAAAACGTGCCATGTGAACGGCCCCTAATTCTGAAAATATAGTAAATGGGCATGAGCAGTGAAACTATCGAATAATGACGGATATTGAGACGTTACAAGAATCTTTAATCTCAAGTACCAATGTATCGGGAATCCCTAAATTAAATTTAGTAGAAAAATATTATGCAACTTGATTTTTCTTGTTCAAGAAGAGAAAAGAGTATCACAACTTCCATTTCATGCCAACTTTAAAGGACTAGCTCACTAAAAGATTATTATTTACTCACCCGTATGTCGAATTTAAGTAAAAGGGTTTCAAGTGAAATTTTTTATTTCAGGGCGATAAGAATTGGCATGAACTTTTGGAGCTCGCTGACCAAGGAATAGATGCTTTTCCGTATCATCAGCACCTACCGATGGTGAAGGAATGCGTCCAGATTTGCTCCTACCTGTAAGTTTCTCACAATTATAGAAACAGTAAAAACACCAGTGACATCTGCTGTTTTGTCTGACACTCCGGAAGAGGTGTCGTCGAATAAAAATTTGTAAAACCATGTCTCTTTGTAGGTGGAAATTTGCACAAGCAAGCCCGCTCCTGCAGTCGGAGAGTCAGAAGATATTTCTGAAGCTTTTGTCTTACCCTCTGTCCCGGTGAAGGTGGAAACCTACTCCTGCACTCTGAGCATTTTGAAGGTACAAGATATGCAGGGGAAATTGAGGACCTTGGGCTTATTTTGAGTGACACAAAAGACAGGGAAAAAGTTCACCTTGTTTTGGAGCTAAAAATTCCAGCTAAACCATCTGTTTTTTTTTTGCTTTTTTAATGCTGTATACGATTTTTATAGGGTCAAAGTTGTTCATCAACTAACTTGTAAATGCAGTCGATTTGCTGGACTAGCAAACTGCTAGGGCAGAAGTTGACACAGTAGTCCAGTGTTTTCTACACCACAATTCAGATTACAGCCATTATTATAGATTCATGAACAAAAGATCTTTATGAGCTGGAGAGCTGTATGCGTGAAAGTTTACATACCCCTTGTAGAATCTGCAAAACTTTTAAAGGGTTAGTTCACCCAAAAATGAGAATTCTATCATTAATTACTCACCCTTATCTTGTTCCACACCTTTAAGACCTTTGTTCATCTTCAGAACACAAATTAAGATATTTTTGATGAAATCCGAGAGGTTTATGACTCGTCCATAGACAGCAATATAATCACCACTTTCAAGGTCCAGAAAGTTACTAAAGACCTCGTTACAACAGTTGACGTGACTGCAGTGGTTCAACCTTAATGTTACGATGCGATGAGAATGCTTTTTGTGTGCAAAGACGAAACAAAAATAACGAATGAATGTATTGTTTACATCTGCAGAGCTTTATGCTTTTTAAACAAATAAATGGAGCCTTAATAACCATAAGAGACCTCTTTCAAAAACACTCAAAAAATCTTACCAACCCAAACCTCTGAACAATGGTGTACAGATATTCTTTACTGTATTCCAAAGTGTCTTTTGGATTAGTTTACAAGCTTAACCATCTGATGACCTTGGCACTTCCAGCCACAAATAGAATATTTTAGTTAAGAATTCTTCCTTTTGCAGCGGGTAAAATGCTGTTAACCTTTGTTTTGGGTGTGCGTACCATACATTGAATTGCCATTTCATTTCCTAGCAATTCTGTTACACTCCACATAGGGTGTTGGTGACCCTTGAACTCTGTGGATGGTATTATCCCCACCCTAACTTGCTGCTCTCATCCCCACAGGAGCATTTGGGAGTTCAGAATGTGGCCAAACCTGTCTCATCCATCTGCAGCGGAGTGCATTTCTTGCTTCACTCCCGTGTCCTGTATGAGATCAGTGTGTTTGGCCTTCAAGACCAAGCAAGAGAGGTGAATTATTCATCTTCCTCTTTCCAGTGAGACCCCAAGTAATTCACAAAGAAAAAGTATTTTGATAAACCAATACACAGCTTGTTAATAAATAATGTATCCGTGCTGTATGTTTAATGGGTTACTGAGGTCATGCTAACTAATGATTGACATTGGAAATGCCCCCGTCTCACTGCTGTAGGTGGCGTTTGGTGGATTTGGATGAGGTAGCTTGTTGTAAGTGCAATATCAGAGCGGCATCAACTAACTTTATGTGTGATCCAAAGGTGAGCTCTGCCGCCAAGGATATTCTACTCTATCTGCTGAAGGGACGATTGATGATGACAGCTGCAAGTTGGAGCAGATTTAATGAGGCACTTTACCCGGTCATTCCTGCATTACAGGTGCAAACACTCTTTCCTTTCTCCACGTCTCTCTGCACACACACAGAAGCGCATAGTCGCAATATAACCGTCAAACTTGTAATGGCTGAAAAAATAATTTCCAATGTAATATTAAAGTGTTTGCGAGACGCCCGAGGCAGAATGGCAATATCCATGTTACGCCGCATTCTATTTTAAACACGGCTATCTAGTACTTTTCAACTACCAAAGCTGCCTTTCATTTTTTTGAAGGGTGGTGTTGGAGTGGGATTGAATATTCATAAATCTTGTCAAGGTCGTCACATTTGATTCATTTTTAGCTGAAGCCTCTCAGTAATTGGTTTGTGCTGTCAATAAAGCAGCACTCTTACGGAATTGTTGGTTTATTTATTGTTGTTCTAAGCCCGATTTTAGGTTTTGGAAGTCTATTGTCTGCTGTGATAAAACTTTGCGCGTTTATCTATGTTAGAGTTACGCCGGTGCCGAGGACGCCTTGGGAAACTATGTCTTGCTGCTAAGTGAAGCATCTGCTGAGAAGGAAGATGAGGTGTGTTCACCGCCTACTAGACTTCGGATGGCCCTACGGCTTCTCTTCACCAAGCATCACACGTGAGTTGAAAGTACACGTCCATTTGGATTTCTGTCATAATTTACTCACCAATATCTTTTTTTTCTGTGGAACATAACAGGAGATGGTTTTTTGTAGAATATTATTGCTGCTCTTTTCCAACGAAAATGAATGGGAACTCTTTAAAGTCAAGGTTAATAAGCATTGTAAAAATAGTGTGTATATATATATTTCCAAGTATTCTAAAACTATACAGTAGCTTTCCCATGTGAAAAAGAAGTGCCATACATTGTATTAAATGTGCTCTTTAGTATATTTCACTTGTAGAGGACATATCATAAAATTGTATTAAAAAATGCAGATAATAAGATAAATGAAGTAGGTCAACGGTTTCCTAACACAATTAATCGCTCTATAAAAAAAGTGCACTTTGTAATTATTTTAATAATATTTGTCATGCTTTAAAGAAGTACATGTGCTTTAGTATGTTATTCAACATATCAAAGAATATGTAAAGTACTTGATCATTTGAACTACTAGTATTCGATATTACATTTAGTGAATATATTTCATTTATACTAAATTGCATCTTCATCATTACAAATGTGTAATCACAAATATTTTTAAATGCATGACATACAAGTTTCAGTAAAAATGACATTAATGGAAAATTCATTTCTATTCAAACAGTACATTCAGCTGTAAATTTTAACCGTGTTTCACAAAGTCAAATTTATTATGAAATTGCATATAAAGATGTACTTAAAGGGTACTTAGTTCACCCAAAAATGAAAATTCTGTCATTTACTCACCTTGATGTCGTTTCAAACCCGAAAGACTTTCATTCATCTTTGGAACACAAATGAAGATATTTTTTGATGAAATCTGACAGCATTCTGTCCCTCCCTTGAAAGTTCATGAGGAGATTGTAAAACGAATCCATGTGACACACTAGAAGGTTACACATCACGTTTGAGCTTCCGGAAGAGGTTTGATCTCATTAGTCCTTCAAGTTCAGTTGAGTTTCTGTTTATGTTCGCTGGTCAATGCAAGCCGAAATTAAATCTGTTTGTCATATAAAGTGATTGAGTCTTCTTCAGAAAATTTGGACTAACCTGTTAAATTTATACGGATTAGTTTTACAATCTCTTTATGAACAAGTTGTGAGGGCAGTCTATGGAGGGACAGAATGCTGTCAGATTTCATCAAAAAGATCTTCATTTGGGTGAATTAACCCTTTAAGTGGGTCAAAAAAGCACTCAAGTTCAGCCAATTGCATTTAATATAAAAAGTTAAACTATATTTAATTGCAGCAAACGTAATTACATTTCTGAAAAATATAATATCACACTTAACTTTTCTTTTAAAAGAAATTGTTTCAGTAATAAGTACTCTTCTTAAAAGTATGCTAATGTTGACTTTTTCACAAGGGCTAACGGACAACGTTAAGTTGTTATTCACAGAAAATATCGCTGGACAGTCGTGATCAGCTTTCACTTTCATTGAATGGAGAAGAGCAGCTTTAACATTGAGCTTAATAACTTCTTCCCAAACTTTGTAAATACTGTCGCTCTGTTTGAAACTTTTAGCGTGAGGAATAAAGCAGTCCAACATCTGCTACCACACCTGACCAGCACTGAGGGTACCAACAAATCCAGACCAACCCTGGACAGCTCCACATTGTCATGTTTACCAAATCTCTACATTCTTAATAAAAGTGTGGACATAAAGTTGAGCAACACAGACAAGTCTTATGTGAAGGTAAAACACTGCCCTCACTCAAGTGTTGCGTTGAACCCACTGTATTGAGTAGTTATTATTTGCATTGACAACATGTGAAAAAAATGTAGCTCTGTTCTTTGTAGTTTTGACACACATTCTTTTGTTGAAACAGGTGGAGTCTGTAAATAAGTTGTACAATATTCTTACGTCGGAAACGGTGGATCTGGTTTTGCGGAAATCTGCGGCCGATCAGCTGACTATTGTACTGCAAGGTAAGGAAACCAATCTGTGCTTCCGATTGTTATTATCATTTATTAAATCTAATATTAAAATTTAAACCATGGAAAAAAAATGCATTACTTGGAAATAATTTTACTTCAGCAACAGTTCTCTAAAATGTAAATATTTAAAAACTCAATAAAATCTATGTAGAATATCTTAAAAATGACAAAACAATAACAAAATAGGAAGACATTGTTGAAGTATTTCAGTTATACTAAAACAACACTTGCGTATCCATCCATCCATCCATCCAGGTGAACTGTTGTCATTCACATCAAATTAAACATGTCTATCCTAAAATGAGGTCCATTTCTCTCGTAACACCTCACAAGTGTTTTGAAGCACGTTTTTGATCTTTGAAACACAAATTGACAAAGCAGAAAACATACATTTAAACGTGTTAAAAGCAAAGCCAGACTTGATTTATATTTCATTATGTTCTTTATAGATTCATCAATGCATGTGGTGCTGAAGGCCTTGGGTTTGTCAGACAAGCTCATATCTTTCATCACGGAGTGTGTCAACAACAATGTGGCGGTAAACCTCACGTTCTCTTTTGTTCAGTGAGCCTTTTTTCATGAATGAATTCAGGAATCTGGTGCCTGTGCATGATGGTTGAGTTAATGGTGTCAGTCAAGAGTGAGTCAGTCTTAATTCGCATCTACTGCATGATCTGAACATCCCTAGGCTGAAAGCTGCCAGCTTTGTCAAGTATTCTGCCCTGCTAATGTGGCTAATTAGCGAGAATTATGCATAGAAATGTCTGGCAATTATGCCACTAGCACAATCTGATACGTCGCCTCCATTTGCCATGCCTAGTTAGTGCTGTTACTGTCAATTACGACACTGTTTTGGCTGTTTGTTTTGACTACTTGCCGTGCCTTTGAGGCTGTCTAACTTTTTGTGTTGTTGTTGTTGTTTACTGTGAATGTTAGGACTGCGGTTGTGATTATGTTGATTGTGTAAACACTTCTAGACTCAATCGCGATAAATTGTTATGACGTTTTCTTCTAAAGCAGTGGCATAACACCTTTCTCAACAGCCTAGCAGTGCAGGAGTTTATCACAGATGTGTGGTTTTCCCTAGGGTCAACTAGTGATTAGAGAAACAAAGCCTTTCAAAACTTTGAATCAATTGACTCTTCGCAAAGACCCGCCCCCTTTAGTTACTGTTGCTTTGTCCGACAAGCCATGCGCTCTCACGCCACACATCATGTTCTCACGAAGTGAAAAATACATCCCGGAGAAAAGAGGACACTGACAAGACATATGAAACAGTTTCATATTTAATATATCGTAATTTTTTAAAGAAGTTTAAACAATAAATACAGTGCAGTGGCTCTTTAATGTGTCGTGACAGATCGCTGTAGCTCCTCGTGAACCGACCATCTCTTCATACTAGTTCATTTATAGCATCAAATAAACATGAATGGACATCAGAAGGAATGTTGTTTCAAGCGCGGAAAGACGCGAGTACACAGATTTTCAAGTTCAATCTCACCGACGTTAATCAGCTAACTCCCCTGCCTGCTTTGGCAGATAAAATGGCGGATTTAGGGTTATGATTGGTCAGATCGCCTGTCAATCAAATTGTTTGCCAAGGGTCGATTGAACCATTTGCTTCACAAAGTGATTCACTTTTTCAAAGCTCTTGAAACAGCACATACTGGTGACACTATATACTGGTCAGAACTGTGTAAATGCAACAATAACTCAACCCAAACAATTTTTACAAATCAATTACTAATGTTTTATTGAAAGTATATTATCTATTAAATGCTATTAACAAATGATTTTATACCATTAAATATGAAGTGCCTCATGCCGTTCCAAGCCCTTAAGACCTTTGTTCATCTTTGGATGAGCATCTGTGGGTTTCTGAACCATACATGGGCAGCTTTTGTATGGGGAACCATACATCATTGCACCTTTTGAGGTCCAAAAAGCTATTAAAGACATCGTTAAGATAGTCCATGTGACTACAAGTGGTTCAATCTTAATGCGCCATGGTGCTCACATGTACAGCGTCGGCCAATACTCGGCAAACGTTCTGACGATTTGGGTGAACTAACCCTTTAATTTAAAAGATTGTAGGGCTTATTTTGTTTGCTCTATGGAGAGCTTGGTTAATCAGGCTAATAAGAGACTATTAACTGTTTATTCTACAAATGTGTCATTAAAAAAAGTCTACACATTTATAAAACTGATCCGAGATCAGGTAAAAAAAAAACATTTACGAAGACACCGTGTGATGGATTCACAGAGGTCGCCAAGTTTCAAAACCGTCATGGCGTAACCAAGCCATGTTTACTGAAATGATGTGACTGTGGCAGTTTGATACGTGCTCTGAATCACTGGCTTGTATTCGCAAAGTTTTCGAAGATTTACAAAGCAATGTTTCAAAAGCTACCATCACTAGGGTCAACACATTGTCAAAGTTCTTTTGATGATAATCCAAGACTTCTTTAAAAAATCCCAGGAGGTTCAGACCATCTCAACTCATGTCCTATGTCTTATCTGGGGGGATCTATTGACACTAGAGGTTTTTGCATTCAGAGTTTGTCTTCATTATCTAGAGCATGGATTGCATGTTGGAGCCCAGCATTTGCATGCTGAGGAAGCTGGTGTTTGCGGACCCCTCCCTGCGTCACAGTCTGGCTCAGCAGACGTCTCTTCTTATCACGCTGCTCAGAGGTATGGCCAGTAAAACATCCCTCTGACCTCATTTCATTTAGCTTATCATAGATAGTTGGTTAATTAGTCCGAAGAACCAGAGTTTTGTAGGTATTTTGTTGATGTTCGTTTTCCTATTATTTTTCATCATCTTGGGAAGGGACTTTGTGTTCATGGTGCCAATTTTTGGCCTTCTAGTGCCACCAACAGTTCAATGTTCATTGCAATAGCGTACACTACAGATTTGTTGTTGTTTTTTGAAAGAACTCCCTTCGCTGATTTGATTTATTTGATCAAAAATACACTAAAAACAGTAATGTTTTGAAGAATTTTTACAATTTTAAATAACTTTTCTGTTTTAATGTATCTTAGTATGCGTGTGCTCTTTATTCCTGTTATGGCATCATTGCATCATTGTGAAAACAGTTGAGCTACTTCAAATTTTTGTGGAATTTCTTTTTTCAGAATTCTTTAAGGAATTTCTATTTGAAATGCATATTTGTTTAGTTTAATGTGTCCTTGCTAAATAAAAAAGAAAAGAAAAGAACTGACCTCAAACATTTTTAATGGTAGTGTACATTGTCATAGAAATAAAAGAAATTTCCTCAAATTTTAGGTAATGCGTTTTTTTTTTTGTTTTGTTTTTTGTTTTTTTTGTCATGTTGAAGTCCATTTTCAGTGATCTTCAAATAGCGGTAAAAGCTTTTTAAAAGTTATGGTTTTGAAAAATGGGTTAAACCCATTCTTCTCTCCATATATTTGTGAAGGCTTGATTACCATATTTTCAAGATCTGTAATCTTTAAAAAAATTAGCTCAGACCATCTGCAGACCAAACCTCACAAATATGAGTAAATAGTTTTTTGATTTTTAAAACCATTTCAACACATACAAACAAGTTAATGGCAACTTTTGAATCAACTTTTTCTTTTCTCACCGTACTCTTAGGGTATTTGCCAATGTCATGACAGTAGATCTATCCATCTACTTGGCATCTCAAAGTCCACCTGTGTGTTTGTTTTTTTTTTTTTGACCACTTAATTGCTTCTTGCACTTGCATTTTGTTTATTACTATATTTACTGCTGGAAATGCAGAGCTGTTGACTTGCCCTTCCAGTTCTTTTAGAATACTGCACAAATTGTAAATGTAATTTTTATGCATGTCCAGCCATTTATAAACATTTCTAGAGAAGAGCTCCCTGATGAGCTGTTTACGAATCATGTAGAGTACGGTGGTGTAAAATTTGCTTTTCTGACTCCAGCCGTTTTTGTTTTGTTTTGCTTTCACATCTATAATAGATGAGTTGTGTTTTTTTTCCCTGTTATAGCTTTGTTTTCATGTTTTATTCCACCTTGGTCCCAGGATGTGGCCCTTAAAATCTGTTTGCTACCATGCCTCAACTCACCATTTCTAATGTGTATACATACTGTACAATTCATGCTATGACACATTTCTACATTTAAATCATTGCTTCCCTTGTCATTTGACTTTTCATTTTTCTTCTTAAGCTTCTCTGTTGATAAAGGAAAACCAGGGTGATGTAAGCGAGGCTGCTGCATTGATGTGCATTCTGCTGTTTGATGAAATAGCACGAATGGATGTTTGGTAAGTTTTCTTTGTTGAATGATCTCTGAAAATATCTGAAGCTGGTTTCATCAAACCCTGTCAGTTAAAAAAAAAACCCTGTGAAGCCAGCTTTCCACTATCTCCGATGTCTGAAACGTTATATTACTAGCACTGGTTATTGTCTTGTTTTAGATGAATCTCATTTTGTATTCTTCAGTTGCTAGTTGATTTGGAAAAAAGCTAAATGAATAAATGTAAATCCCTAATATTTCACACATTATTGTCACATTTCTTGCCTTAATGACATTTGCATGGAACTTTCAAATTGGTCATGAAGCAACCATAACCCTCCACTTATTTACCATGGTAAAATGAACGATTTGAATGAATATAATGAATGCATGAATATACCCATACAAAGAAATGACCTCCAACACGTCTGAAAGAAAAATAGTAGGTTTTTTAGGGCTAATAAACATAAATAATGATTAAATAATTATAAAATAACTATTGATTGTTAATAACCACCATTTAACAGAAATCGTTTTTAAAGAATGTTTCATTGGAAAGATACTGGTAATTCTCACCTCGTATTCATAGTTTTGATTGGAATGCATCACGTCAGTCGGCCACATATAGTGGGGAGAACAGGTATTTGATACACTGCGGATTTTACAGATTTGCTCACTTACAAAGCATGTAGAAGTCTGTAATTTTTATCATAGGTACTCTTCAACTGTGAGAGACACCAACCAGTGAGAATTCCGGCTCTCACAGGCCTGTTAGTTTTTCTTTAAGAAGCCCTCCTGTTCTCCACTCATTACCTGTATGAACTGCACCTGTTTGAACTCGTTATCTGTGTAAACGACACCTGTCCACACACTCAATCAAACAGACTCCAACCTCTCCACAATGGCCAAGACCAGAGAGCTGTGTAAGGACATCAGGGATACAATTGTAGACCTGCACAAGGCTGGGATGGGCTACAGGACAGTAGGCAAGCAGCTTGGTGAGGAGGCAACAACTGTTGGGGCAATTATTAGAAAATGGAAGAAGTTCAAGATGGCGGTCAATCTCCCTCGGTCTGGGGCAACATGCAAGATCTCACCTCGTGGGGCATCAATGATCATGAGGAAGGTGAGGGATCAGCCCAGAACTACACGGCAGGACCTGGTCAATGACCTGAAGAGAGCTGGGACCACAGTCTCAAAGAAAACCATTAGTAACACACTACGCCATCATGGATTAAAATCCTGCAGTCCCGTCTGAAGTTTGCCAATGATCATCTGGATGATCCAGAGGAGGAATGGGAGAAGGTCATGTGGTGTGATGAGACAAAAATAGAGCTTTTTGGTCTAAACTCTACTCGTCGTGTTTTTAGGAAGAAGAAGGATGAGTACAACCCCAAGAACACCATCCCAACCGTGAAGCATGGAGGTGGAAACATCATTCTTTGGGGATGCTTTTCTGCAAAGGGGACAGGACAACTGCACTGTATTGAGGGGAGGATGGATGGGGCCATGTATCACGAGATCTTGGCCAACAACCTCCTTCCCTCAGTAAGAGCATTGAAGATGGGTCATGGCTGGGTCTTCCAGCATGATGACAACGACCCGAATCACACAGAGCCAGGGCAACTAAGGAGAGGTTCCGTAAGAAGCATCTCAAGGTCCTGGAGTGGCCTAGCCAGTCTTCAGACCTGAACCCAATAGAACATCTTTGGAGGGAGCTGAAAGTCCATATTACCCAACGAGAGCCCTGAAACCTGAAGGATCTGGAGAAGGTCTGTATGGAGGATTGGGCCAAAATCCCTGCTGCAGTGTGTGCAAACCTGGTCAAGAACTACAGGAAACGGTTTCTGTACCAAATATTAAGTTCTGCTTTTCTGATGTATTAAATACTTATGCCATGCGATAAAATGCAAATTAATTACTTAAAAATCATACAAAGTGATTTTCTGGATTTTGGGCAAACCTGCAAAACCAGCAAGTGTATCAAATACTTGTTCTCCCCACTGTATGTTCTAACCACAGAAGTTTTCAATGTGCTGTATTTCAAAACACCTGAAGCTCAGATTAATTTCTGCATATGCATATGATCAGAACTCCATGTACCTCCCGTACTATTCTACATTGAAAATGATTGACTTCTGGTCTGTCGCTTGTCGAGAAAGGCACCCTTATTACACTCTTATAATAATGAATTAGGGTTTTGTTTAACTTAAAGGGATGTTTCACCCAAAAATGAAAGTCAATGAAGCCCAGTGTTGTTTGGATTTTCATTGTGTAGATAAAAACACTTAAAATTAGGTAAAAACCAGAATGCTTTGGCTCACGTTACATTTAATCATCTTTGTGCCCTGATCAGGACTGACAAAGCTGGCTCAGACACAGGCCTGTCTTCCTTCTCACTGCCTGCTGGCATTGTACGGAGGTAAATCACATCCATTACGACATTCTAACTGTGCATTAAAAGAAACTGCCGTTTAATTCCCCCATAAACTGACTTTCAAAGGTGTCATGGGTAAATTAAAGGGTGATTTAACTATTACTTGGCAGATTAATTGTATTTGAAATGTTAAATCTCATATTTTCTTACAGGTATAATCTTCCGTTTCAAGCTCCTTCACACCATGCCGTGAGTCCCTACTGTTCAGTTCTCCCTCCGTATTCAGATCTGCTGAGTCTGAAGCCTGCCTGGGAAGCACTGCAGATCAGCTGGAACACAGCATGGTATTCTGGGATTGATGGATTGCTAGAGCATCTGAGGGGTTTTAGGAGTGATGTACCTGAGTAAGTTGGATTTACAGTGCCCCCGTTATGCTTTTTTGGATATTACGTATCATGTAGTGTGTAATATAGCTGTTTGTGAATGTAAAACGTCTGCGTAGTATTAAAGATCAAAGTATCTTTACTTTAGTAATCGAGATACTGTCTCCCAAAAGAATGAACCGTTTTAGAACTGTCTGAAACAGGTCGTAATTCCAGCCTTACTTCCTGCACGAACCAAAGTAGGTTTGTAACAAATATGCATAATGCCAGCCTCTTCACTGGCTGCCTGTGAACACCGTCTACCAGCAAACAAAATTAAGAACCTGTTAAGAACAAAATGGCATAATAGATGCACTTTTGACATTTTCAAAGTGTTTAATTTCTTTTCTTACAGACATTTTATTGAGTTTTGGGCAGTCAAATCGTTTTTTTATTGCTGAACTGTTTGGAAACTTTTCAGCGAGACTAAACGTCATTTTAATACACAGAAGCTGTTGATTTGTTACCAAGTTTAAAATGATTACAGATCTGCTCTTGTGCTGGCAGTAAACCTGTCTGGCCTCCCTAAAGTAATAAATGAAAAAATAAAATTTTGTCATTATTTACAGTTGTTCCAAACCTCTGCTGTTATTTATCTGTGGAAGGAAACAAATGTATTGTATTTTTCAAGGATCTTTATGTGTTGCTTGTGATACATATTGACCATCTGTGGTGAACTCCAAAAAAAACAACAAGATGTTGAACAAATTTCTATTTGATTTGTGCACCACTACAAGTCTTCTGAAGCCAAAAGATAGCTTCTTGTGAGGAACCTGACAAAAGTTTAATTATTAATCATATTAATGATTGATAATCATCACCATGGCTCATATCTAACGCGTTTGCATCCAGAATTCACGACACATGCGCGAACCATTAATGTTTTAGCAACAGGGACATCGACATGCCTTATGGGTTAAAGTGCTGAATGGCTTAATGTTCTTTTGTGACACCTCATTTTTTGCTTCCTCTTCTCCTTAAGGTTCCATGGTGATCTGGTGCTGTCCGAGTCTCAGGTCGTGGTGTTACGAATAAGCAATATAAGGTCCGGGTTACAGGACTGCATTCACGGGGTTCGTGACGCAAGTTCCCACAACACCGTGACCTTTGCCATGACCCGAATGCACCTGTACCTTTTCGCTGACCGCCTTGCACTCAAATCCACTGCCCAATGCAGCAAGAACATCCTGCAAACTCTGAGCTGGCACAATGCTGTAGAGAGGTGTGTGTGTGTGTGTGATCTATAGATTTGTTTTTTCTATATCTCCAGATAGGTGATTTGTGATCACCAGGCATGACTTTGCATGAGTTTGATGGAATGCGCCAGTATTACTCGGGCTTAAACAATGAATGAGCTGACACCTTCAGACACAAAGCGGAATGATGTTTTATCTGTGGCAAAACAGAGCTTAGAAATGACACTGAAACTAAATATAGGACCATTCAAAGTTTGGGATCTGTAACATTTTTTTTTTTTTAAATAAATGTGTTCAGCCGAGACACATTAAATCGTTTTAACTTGTTAAATTCTAACCTGTTAAAAAGTTATGTAAAATGTACACTACTGTTCAAAATTTCTGATCAGTAATAATTTTGTCAATACTTATTGAGCAAGGATGAATTGAGTTGTTCAAAGTTGACATTAAATGCATTTATAATGTTACAAAAGATTCTGTTTTATATAAATGCTGTTCTTTTGAAAATGAATCACAAAAATATTAAGCAGCACAACTGTTTAGAACATTGATAATAATAATAAATAGTTAGATAATAATTCATGATTTCTGAGGGATCATGTGGCAGTGAAGACTGGAGATTTGCCATAACATGAACAACTTGCAATTAGAAAATAATTAAAGAAAACGGTTATTTTAAATTGCATTTGTTTTACATTATTGCTAAAATTACTGTATTTTTGGTAAAAAATAAAAATGCGCATTAGTAATGAGCATAAGACTTCTGTAAAAACATTTAAAAATCGTACCAACCAAACTTTTGAATGCTAACAAACTCTCCTTTTTTTATTAACTTAACAGATTTATTATTGTACGCCCAGCTTGTCGTCAAGATGAGAGGCTCTTGGTGGACATTGTCTCATTCCTCAACACCTTCTTCAAGCAGAATCAGTCTGAATTGGACCACCAGGACCTTAAATGGCTCCTAGAATTACTCCTAAACCAGGTATTCCTGAATAAACTCCAGTCACATACCATAGCCGTGCTATGTTATCCGTTATGGAGTGCTTTCATTTATCTGAGATTACTCTGGAGCCCTCGTAAAACAATAAAGAGACTTATTGTACCTTGATAATTAAATTAGCTTGCCCTCCTGCCTCAAATGAACACAGTGTGGTGTATTTATTAAGAGGAGCTGAAATAAATCACAGAGAGGAGCAATACAAATACATTTATATTGAATTAGTGCTTGTAACGGAGAGACATTCGTCAGCTGTCATTGTTTTTGTTTCTCGCACTGGAGAAGAATGGCTTTATTTCCTAAAAGTCTCTTCCCACCTTACCTCGCATTAATGTGTGTATGTATGCAAACGAACCTGCCTTGACGCACTACAGAGAACGCTGGGTTTGATGAAACGCCTGGTGGGGGAGGTGGTGAAATGCAGAGAGCATTCAGTCACTGGAGTGTTTCTCAAACATCTGTGCTGTCTAAATGAAACACAGGCACAACAGTGCTTTTTTTTTTAGTGGTGCCTGCTAAGACAAGCACAGGCTTATTAATATTCTTTTGCTCAAGATTTTTGGCATGTAACTCATGCTGCATCATTAGAGCTTTGGACATGAATGATTGCTCAAATTGTGTGGCTTACTGAAGAGGAGAGATTACTTAAAAAAAAAAAAAAAAATCCGCTAGACTTGCTTTGAAAAAGGGACACACAAATATCTAAAGCGAGGAATATCAACAAGGATTATGGGTGGGCTAAAAAGTAACCACTCATAACCCTGGTTTCACAGACAGGACTTGGATTAAGCCAGGGTTAGACCTTAGTTCAATTAGGACATTTAAAGGGTTAGTTCACCCAAAAATGAAAATTATCCCATGATTTACTCACCCTCAAGCCATCGTAGGTGCATATGGCTTTCTTCTTTCAGTCAAACGCAATCTGTGTTCTATTGAAAAAAAAAAATATCCTGTCTATTCCAAGTTTATGATGGGAGTCAATGGTGCCTTAGAGTTTGAAGCCCAAAAAAAGCGCATCCATCCATCATAAAAGTAATCCTAACGGCTCCAGGGGGTTAATAAAGGCCTTGTGAAGCAAAGCGATTTGTGTTTGTTAGATAAAATATCCATGTTTATAACTTCATAAACTATAATCACTGGCTTCCGGTAACGGCCAAAACTCGACTTGCATACGACCGGAAGCAAGTGATTGTAGTTAAATTATTTTTAAATTTTAAATTTTTAAAAAAAAAATCACTTCATTCACTTTGCTTCACAAAAGGCATTTATTAACCCCCTGGATATTTTTAATATAACTCCCGTTTTGTTTTAAGGTGAGTAAATTATGCAATAAATTTCTTTTTTGAATGATCTAAACCTTTTAAGTAAATATTATAAACATGTCTTAGGAATAAACTTTACTGGTGTGCATCTTGAGACAAAAAAAATGGCACTGACAAATTATACAATGTCAGAGTAAGTTGCTTTCATTTAAATTGGCTCAAACATGTATTTTAGTCTGGGACTAGGCTTACACCTTGTCTCTGAAACCAGAGGATAATGTCTTTAGCAACCACTTAAAAAGCACACTGAACACTGATGCAGCTACCTAGCAGTGCCTTAGCAACCATCACTAACTCCATAGCAAATGAATAGCAATGCACAAGGAACCTCAGACCACCCTAGAAACCGCCTTGCTTCTATACAAACCATAACACGCAAACAATCACAACAGCCACACAGAACATCCAAGCAACTCTGCAACAGTTCCTGAGTAACCACCAAGACCACCAACCAGAACCCCACACATATAACTCTTCTGTGCCTGCTTAACGACCGAGAAATCACCTAGTGGCCCTAGGAACTAGCCAGAACACCTTAAAATTCACACAGAACACTTTCTTCGGAATCTGTAAAATCTACTTTTGTCCCTGCTGTGTGAATTTGTTGGTAAATTGTATTCAGGATTAAGATTTCTAGTGTTTGCTGAATGAGGAATTTGTAATAAAGATGATATTTTTAGTTGTCGATCCTGTGGCGGATGAGGATGGGATCATTGTATTATGTTCAGCTGAATCAGGAGGTATAAGATAGCCGTAATTGACAGATCACATTGTTAAGCAGCTGTATATTCGTGTGTGTGTGTAGGAGTCACAAACCCTGCTGAACTTGTTGCTGAGTGCTGAACCACAGACCCACACACAGATCCAGTCACAGGGGGAAGCGGACAAGCTTCAGGCCCACCTCAGTCACCGGCTTCAGAGAGAACTGACGGGCCTCTTCAACACTCTGCTGCTTCGAATGACACACACTTCTGACAGGTAACACACACACACACACAGCGGGTGACACAAACACGGGATAATGACTCACAAACTCAAGGACACTGCATGAGTCACTCTCTCACACACACACACAATCACTCACTAGACTCATTTTCACACTTAATGACTCACTCATATTCTTAAACATATGGAGTCAACCATGAGACAGCTCTATCTATAGAACATACCCACACACACACACTGTGGCACCTGAAAACTGTATTGGACCTATTTTCTGTTTAAAGAATATAGAACTTAAAGTTCTTCAGTAGGGCTGCAAAGGGGCAGAGAATTTTACGGAAACTTTCCATCGGAAGTTAAGATGGGGAATTTTGGGAATTTTCGAAGTTAGACACTTAACAAGACTTTACAGGAATTTGGAAATTTGAGATATTTTATACAAACTTTATCATAGTATGCATTGGGTAGATAGTACCAACTCAGATCTAGGATTCCAGCTGCACCTTCTTCCTTGCTTTATAGAGCGAACAGTACAGCTGCTCTGTCAAGAAATTATATGGGGGAGTTTCCCAATAAATTCTGCCCATGCCTTAAAGGGTTTTTAGTTTGCCTTCTTTAATTCGCGCTGTTGTGCATTCTAACAGCGCAGTATTTTTGAGATCGATGAGCCACATTTTGAATGCTGGGAATTTAGGTTCATGCCAGATTTGAAAGATTTTCTTTTTGGCCTCAGTTAGAGAAGTGTGGAGGATCCTACACTGGTTAACATTCAGATTGAGGTCAGCATCATCATTCAACATACAAAGACAGGAAACCGTGATTAGGCCTGTCACTGTTGTGAATGTTGTGCTGATTAATTTTCATACAAATAGTTGCGGTTAATGATTCTTTCAGTGATATGAACTGAATTTTTTTTTTTATCGTATATCGTTGTATAGAATATAATAATAAAAATGTTAATAAAATGGGCCTATATGATTTACTTTAATGCTATGAAAATTAATATATAATATAATATAATATGATATGATATGATATAATATTATATTATATATGCTGTCAGATCAAACCCACAGTGCTTTGACTCTCTTTGTATACTTTACATCAGTGTTTTTTCTATTTTTTTGGCAAAATGTGATTATTGACGATTATTCTATATTAAAAAAAACAGCATTTATTTGCAATAGAAAAGTATTTTCTAGCTCTTTGGATCAATTCAGTTTAATATGTACTTGCTGAATAAAAGTATTCATTTCTTTAAAAAAAAATGTACTCACCCCAAACAGTAGTGTATATTCCAGGGTATTCCAGTTACTGTAGCTAATTGTCTTTCATCTTTATGTAGTTCCAGATATTTTACAGAGCTCAAACCCATTACCCACATGCACACACATGTACCCACAGCCCAGAACATGTGCGCTAACCAGTAAACCACAGCCCCAAGAAGCTTCTAAAAAAGTTAAATAAAGCTAAAATAAATAAAGTATAAGTATGATATCACTCTTTGATCCTGGTGGGGTTTTTTTTCTATCAAGATGATTGGTTTGCAGACCGCTGTGCATTTTAATTAAATCTTTAAATGTACTCAAGAGCCTTCGCAGCTATTGAGCTTAGTGTGCACCTGTGGTTATTGAGGGTGCAAAAACACTCTGTCACATCTGTTTACTCCCCAAAACACACTCATTGAAACCATTTACACCGACAAGGCAGATTTGTTATTACAAAAACACTCTTCCTTTACTTTCTCCTGTGCATGCATAAAATCTTTTACTATCCTCATTAGGAGACTTCTGCGTCTACCTGCCATCTGGGGGGAGATACAAATCTAATGACGCTTTTGATTTAATTTTGTTATTTATGGAATAACTCTTCTGAAAACTCCTTAAGGATCCGTAAATTGGAAATTCCCACTGTTAGTTGTTGATGCATCAAGGCCCTGTAATGCAAATCTGATCTGTGAAGACATTTCCCTGCATGCATTTTCAGTTTATGAGCAGCAATCTAATGTTTGTTCAGAGTACTTGTTATGGTTCTTCTATGTTATGATCCTTTTAGTTTGTAATTCTTCATAACACTGGAAACGCAATTTAAAAGGCATTGGATGTGAAATATATAATATAATATAATATATATAAAAAATAAAATCTTACCTTATATATTGTATGAACGGTAGTGTATATAGTGCTTACGATGGTCAAGTAGTGCACAACACAACGAAATTTAAACTGCAAACATAAGTTAAACACATAGTGGAACACAACCGAATCCAGCCACAACACAACCGAATCCAGCCATAACATAATGGAATCAAGCCACAACATAACAGAAACAACCCACAACACAACAATGAAATCACCACAACATACCAGAATCACCACATAATAATAAAAAATAAAAACTCAACACTATGGAATCACCACAACACAATACAATAGAAACAATACCTGTACCTATATATAGACTATAGCCTTCGCTACTTTGTGTAACGCAATGCTTCATTTTTTTTTTCTCATTCATCAGTTGAATGGGTTTAATATATGGTCTAATTATCTAATGAAATCCAAATCAATTTTTTTTTTTCATACCAGTGTTTTTTTTTTTAAAGACCTATTGAACTCTGCACATATTATTATCAGCCAAGTCATTTTACGGCTCAGTTTCTCAGCCATGTAAAGGAAGCATTAAAGCTAACATTTGGGCTTCATGCTAGAGGTAATGGTCTAACAAAATCCAAATTTCAAGCAGTTTGTACTGTACCAGTATTTTTAAATTACACTTTAAATTTGCATATACCTATAAATGACTTGGCTCATTTCAAAAGCAATGAATGCAGTTGAAGGATTTATTAAAAAGACTGGCAAGGTAAAATGTTAAGTTTAGATTTCATTACCTCCTAGTATGGTACCATACCGTAGAGACCAATACCTCTAGTACGGAACCTTCTACAGGGAGTGCAGAATTATTAGGCAAGTTGTATTTTTGAGGATTAATTTTATTATTGAACAACAACCATGTTCTCAATTAACACAAAAAACTCATTAATATCAAAGCTGAATATTTTTGGAAGTTTTAGTTTGTAGTTTTTCGTTTTAGCTATTTTAGGGGGATATCTGTGTGTGCAGGTGGCTATTACTGTGCATAATTATTAGGCACCTTAACAAAAAACAAATTTATACCCATTTCAATGATTTATTTTTACCAGTGAAACCAATATAACATCTCAACATTCACAAATATACATTTCTGACATTCAAAAACCAAACAAAAACAAATCAGTGACCAATATAGCCACCTTTCTTTGCAAGGACACTCAAAAGCCTGCCATCCATGGATTCTGTCAGTGTTTGGATCTGTTCACCATCAACATTGCGTGCAGCAGCAACCACAGCCTCCCAGACACTGTTCAGAGAGGTGTACTGTTTTCCCTCCTCGTAAATCGCACATTTGATGATGGACCACAGGTTCTCAATGGGGTTCAGATCAGGTGAACAAGGAGGCCATATCATTAGATTTTCTTCTTTTATACCCTTTCTTGCCAGCCACGCTGTGGAGTACTTGGACGCGTGTGATGGAGCATTGTCCTGCATGAAAATCATGTTTTTCTTGAAGGATGTAGACTTCTTCCTGTACCACTGCTTGAAGAAGGTGTCTTCCAGAAACTGGCAGTAGGACTGGGAGTTGAGCTTGACTCCATCCTCAACCCGAAAAGGCCCCACAAGCTCATCTTTGATGATACCAGCCCAAACCAGTACTCCACCTCCACCTTGCTGGCGTCTGAGTCGGACTGGAGCTCTCTGCCCTTTACCAATCCAGCCACGGGCCCATCCATCTGGCCCATCAAGACTCACTCTCATTTCATCAGTCCATAAAACCTTAGAAAAATCAGTCTTGAGATATTTCTTGGCCCAGTCTTGACGTTTCAGCTTGTGTGTCTTGTTCAGTGGTGGTCGACTTTCTGCCTTTCTTACCTTGGCCATGTCTCTGAGTATTGCACACCTTGTGCTTTTGGGCACTCCAGTGATGTTGCAGCTCTGAAATATGGCCAAACTGGTGGCAAGTGGCATCTTGGCAGCTGCACAGTTGACTTTTCTCAGTTCACGGGCAGTTATTTTGCGCCTTGGTTTTTCCACACGCATCTTGCGACCCTGTTGACTGTTTTGAATGAAACGCTTGATTGTTCGATGATCACGCTTCAGAAGCTTGGCTATTTTAAGACTTCTGCATCCCTCTGCAATATATCTCACTATTTTTGACTTTTCTGAGCCTGTCAAGTCCTTCTTTTGACCCATTTTGCCAAAGGAAAGGAAGTTGCCTAATAATTATGCACACCTGCTATAGGGTGTTGATGTCATTAGACCACACCCCTTCTCATTACAGAGATGCACATCACCTAATATGCTTAATTGGTAGTAGGCTTTCCAGCCTATACAGCTTGTAGTAAGACAACATGCATAACGAGGACGATGTGGTCAAAATACTCATTTGCCTAATAATTCTGCACTCCCTGTATTGTGATAGAGAAAGGAGCAGTAGCATTTTCATTGTGTTGTGTTGTTAACTTATATTTGCTTTTTTATTTATGATCAATCTGTTCCTCACTTTGCATTTGTCATCTGTTTTAAGGGTGTGTAAGACTCTGTCTGGACCGTTTGCCTCTGAGCTGTCTCTGCGCCTGCTACAGTGCCTGCGCTTGTCCGACGCGCCATGCTTTTACGGCCTGCCCTCTCTTGAGCGCACGCTCAGGACCATGGCCCATGTGACCGCCCTGCCTGGCTGGAGCACACATGCACCCAGCATGGAGCCAAACACACTCTGCCTCAAGTATCTCAGTGGCCTCTTGGAAGTATGCATACACATGTGCTCAAGTGCCTCGGTTACAGAATATATTTTGCACAGATTATATGTACGCTTCCTGCTGCTCTCAGCCAGACAGAACACATTAAACACGCACTCACACGCAGAGTCCAAGATGTTCCCAAACACTTAAACACGTAAATCACTTCATACCAACCAGCTGTCTCAGCTGTATCTCATTTTTTACATCAATATTGGTCCATAACCCAATTAAACTTCATCTTAAAGAGAGAGTTCACCCAAAAATGAAAAATCTATCATAATTTACTCACCCTCATGCCATCCCTGACGCATTTGACGTTCTTTCTTCCGATAAAAACAAGATTTTCTAGGAAAATAATATCCATTTAATAGAGTCCATGTAATGCAAGTAAATGGGTGTTGTATGGTTGACGTTTGCAAAACCACACAGATTGATCATGACGGCAGTCCATACAACCCCAGTGGATGAATCAATGTCTTCTGAAATGAAGTGATGGGTGAGTGTGTAAAAAAACAAAACAAAAAAACCCAGTATTTTAATATAGTATTTTTTTTTAATTAAAAGTATAAACCATCACTTCCAGCTAACTGTCCTGTATGCATTCACAAGTTCTGCTTTACATAAATGTAAGTGTGTTGTGAAGTCATGCAAGAAGTAACGAGATTGCATAGAAGCGTATCAACGCACTTATGTCATGTCCTCTCATGAATGCTTATATGACGGTAGACCAGAAGACATGATTTAGTTTAAAAAAAAAAAAAAAAAAGTAAAAAATATAAGAATATTCTTCCACATACCTATCGTTTTGCTTCAGAAGACATTGATTCATCCGCTGTGGTTGTATGGATTACTGTCACAATCGCTGTCCATGTTGTTTTTTTTAAGCATCATCCAAGTAGCAACCATTCACTTGCATTATATGGACTCACAGAGATTGAATTTTTTGTGTGTGTGTTTACCTGAAGAAAGAAATTTATTGATTGATTTGTCCTGCTTAAATATACCTTTACAAATGAGGTGGTTTGGTTGAAAAATACCAAATGAAACTAATTTTGTAAATGAAACACAAGTGACCCCTATTCATCTCTCAGACAGCTAATTAGAATCATTTTCTTATTTGACTGCTCTTTCCAGGTCATCTCTTCGTTCTATGTAGACTTGGGAGGAAACTCGATGTCCTTCATGGGCAAAGGAGTGACAAAAAATGCAGTTATCTGCCTACTTCACCTGTCACATGAGATGATGACGATGGAAACCAAAAACGAGGTCAGAGATGCCTTTGCAATTGATAAACATATTAGTAAGCTTTGAAACTGACACTAGGGGGTGCTGACACTTCTTCTAATCAATTTTTGAACTTGACATTGGCCAATTAGATCGATTTGTCACTAGACAATTACTAAGTTTGATTGTTATACTACCAAATAATTATTAGTTACATTAGTACGGCAGTTTTATGCTCCATATTTAGTGTATGTGTGTTGTTGAAGGACTGGATTTCCTTGTGGTCTCTGGGGCGTGAGCAAAGTTCTGATGAGCAGAGTGCCGCCCAGCTTGGCTTGGCCTGGCTAATTCCTCTCTGGGTGGACCGAGACCCTGAGGTGAGACCTTCACGTGTAAAATAAACATTGGGACATACAGTTGGTACTTAACATAAAGTACTGTTTTTTGAATAGTTTACATGAAATACATTTTACAAGTTTACATCGCCTTTGGTGTTACATGCTAAGTTAATCTAAAACTGACTTAAACAGTTTTTTCTAATTTTATTATCATGAATGCAGCTTTCCTGTATACGTGTTAATTGAGAGGCTACATGGATTTTTTTAAATGTAAAAATTAACTAATGGGGAAATGGTTTTGTTTTATTTTATTTTGTAAGCTTTTTTATTATTTTTATTTATTAACATAGTGAATTAGCTTTTAGGTTTATATTTTCAGTATTCATTTTAGTTTTAGTAATTCTATGTGCTTTGTAATTTAAAAAAAAATATTTCTATTTGTCTTTAATTTGTTTTTATTCAGTTTTAGTTTTAGTAATTTAAGTACTGTAACACAAACTTATTTTATTTCATTTATTTTCCAAGGCAACCTTTCTATTTCTATTTTATTTTATGACAGCATTATTTCAGTTAAATTCAATAAAATTCAGTTTCCCTTTTTTTAACAATTTTACTGCCAGTTAAAGAATCTAATATATTTTCCCTTATACATTTATATAAATTTTAAACCTTAAAATGATTTTCACACAAGTCCTTGGATATGTGCAGAATTGGATACAGATTTTCTTAAATTTAAAGTTTTTCTTAATCTGAGTCGTATTAAAAGATGTAATTTAAATGAATAGATCACTACTGATTCACCTCGTTTTCTCGATTGATTGTCATTCACTACATTGTCGCTGATGCAATTATAGACAATGTAGAATTATTACATTTACGTGTCTGTAATTTTGATGAAATCCTTATTTAGCAATTTGTGTGCATTGGCCTTCTATTTTGGATCGTTTTCCCAAGTACCCGCGCATGTCCAGGCCTCCCTCAGCTCAGCAGATGCTGAGCACAGAAAATAATGGGCATGACAAACACGAATTTGTGCCAGTGCTACACTCCAAAGAGCCCATGGCAGTTAGCACTGCCAAGCACATGTGCCGGGTCTGAACACGAGTGTGTGTGTGTGTGTGTGTGTGTGTGTGTTTGTCTGGCTCTAGGTCCGCTGTGCCAGCCTGGCTGTGGGTGCGGCTCTGAGTTCGCTGGAGAGAGGGTGTGTGGCGCTGTCAGCTAGTTGCCAAAACATCTCAGGTGGCCTGTGGGCTACGGTACTCAACATCCTGCTGGATAGACAGGAGTGCAGTATGGTGCGTCGAGAGGTGAGTCCATCCAGCTTCAGCTTGTACAAAAAACTGAGTGTTTACCCAGAATGCCTCAGACTGAGAGTCTAGGGACCACCACACTGTCCGTTCACTGACCGTCTGATGCATATTGGACTTGAAAAATAGAGTGTAATCACCAGTTCAAAACTGACTGGCTAATTTTTCTTTGTGGTACAATTTATTCCAGATAAACCCACCCTAGGTCACATATAATGAAATTAGTAAAGGCGAATGTAAATCCTGCCGGTTGTTATTCCGCTTTGAGTCGGGGTCCTGATCACCATGTCGGTTTAATTTGCTATAACAACCAACTGGATGTACATTATCTCGCTTATTACACAGCTACATGCCACTGAAGTAAATGAATAGACATGCAATATTGATCTGAGTTGAAATATTTTATTAGCTCTTTAAATGCAAAGTTTCTGCTAAGAAAAACAGTTCCTAGGAAGCAGCTTTGAGCCTAGACGTTAAAACAAGACAGACATTTAAGGGATAATGTGCAGTCGTATCACTTAGTATATAGCTTTTCACCAAATAAATAATGCCAAGCGATTGTTTATGATCTACTGTTGATGAATTATGACAATGTTTACTTTATGGTGTTTATATCCTACCTCCAAACTTGTTGCATTTCAGTTTTAACGGAGGTAACATGGGGGACCACCATATTTTTACTGCTCCTTAAGGGTCAATTGTCAAAGACTGAATTTGCATTTTCATTCAGAGCATCTGCCATTTTTGTTCTGACCAAAGCGAAGATTGACTCATATCACGCAGTGTTGTGTTAACCACTTTATCAAAGCTAATGTTTTTTTTAAAAAATCTTTAAAATATTTAGAATAACAAGGTATCTAGAATATTATATAATCGTATTTTAAATGACGTACATAGTCGTATCATTTTTATAGTCATTTTATGCTTTAGGGTGTTGCCGTAGACATTGAGCTACCCCCACCCAAAACATGGTATTCATTTTATTTGTGCATCTCTTAAAAAAAAACTTGCCTTGATACCTTTGTTATCGGGGAATGTCTCAGCTGACCAATCAGAATCAAGCATTTCAAAGAGCTGTGTAATAAGTGGTGCTTACTAGCTTTACAAATCAGTCAGACTACCACTATCTGTATAAGCCGACGACTCTGGGTTAGAATAACCTGAAATCACGATTAGGCTTAGTTACAAGTAAGAAAGGCTCCGCAAGTCATGTTCTTTCAGATCCGTGGAAGGGTTTCGTATAAAGGCTTATTCATCAACAGGAAGAGGGGGGAAAAAAAGAAATGTAAACACTGTGGCACTGCGCAGAACCGAATTTTAACTATACCTCAGTCATGGTTTAAAAGGAATGTGTTTGCATTTCTCTCTTTTTGAGGAATTTGCTTGCTTTCTGCATTTCCACTGAGAATTCAACCAGCATGCATTTCCATTCATTTACAAGAAGATGGCAGTGTTTCTGACTTTCATGTTTCCCTTCCCTATAGGCAGCATTTATTTTGCAAAACCTCCTTGTAATGCCAATGCCTGCCAATGCAGAAGAGGCCAAAGAATGTGCCTGGCAGGTATGTTTACATGAGAATAAACTTTCAGAACTGAATATCAATAACACAGCCAGTCTTAAAAGCTCTGTAGACATAACAAATCTGTCTATGGTGATTTCTGGTTTTCTCAGTATTATATTTCCCCCCTTTTTTTTTTTTTTCTTGTATTCTTCCCTTTCTTGTGTCTCCCAGAGCCCCTGCGTGCATGATGAGGATTCTGGCCTGTGTCTGGTCGGGCTTCCTGCCCTGCAGGCTCTGTTGTACCACTGCCAGTTTTTTGAGAGCGTGGGCCAGATGGTGAAGAGCTGTTACATGGGCAGACATGCCTTCACCCTCTGCCCCCCTCCTCCACCAGCCAATGTCACCCAGGGTACGGCGTCCACACGGCCAGAGCAGTGCCAGCTATTAGTGGCTGTCTGACTCGATGACATCCATATGCTTACACAGATTATTAATACTGATCTGTTCTAGAGATCATGGCAGGTGTGCTGCATATTTTAGGTTATGGTGTTTATATTTATCATTCGCTTGTTATAACAAAATGTTAGTGTTAGTAAGCTGTTAGAGGGAATTATTCCAGTGAATATTAGTAGTAAATATGGCTGTTTTATTTGTAAATGAAGCAATGTGTGTTTCTTTCTATACATATAGAGACAGATCTGAACGATTCTCTGAAGCACTGGAGAGAGATTCTTGCTCCTCTAAACCAAACTCAAGGCTCAGGATCCAAGTCCACTTCCAGTACTCTGGTCAGTAGACCTTTTCATTTGTGGTTGACCAATACGTTTTTATTTATTTATTTATTTATTTATTTTCTTCTAGTGAACAGGCTGGCACGACGGCTAATTCAATGTCCATATATTATACTCTAAGATTTTCTTTTTGAAAGAAATGAATGCTTTTATTCACAAGGACACATTATATCATCATTGACAGTAAAGATGTTCATTATCTTTTTAAACGATTTCTTTTTCCAAATAAATGCTGTTTTGTGTTACTTTCTATTCAATAAAGTGTCCTGAACAAAAAAAAATGAATCGGTTTACGCAAAAATATTAAGCAGATTTTTTTCAAGATTGATAAGAAATGTTTCTTGAGCACCAAAACAAGATATTACAATGATTTCTGAAGGATCACATGACACTGAAGACTGGAGTAATAATGCTGAAAATACAACCCTAACCCATTACAAGAATATTACCTTTTTAAAATATTAAAATAAGTATGGTTTTAAAATATAATAGGAAATAGAAATCTGTTATGTTAAATTGTAATCATATTTCAGAATGTTGCCGTTTTTATTTTTGAATAAATAAATGCTTCCTTGGTGAGCATAAGAAACTTCTTTTCATTTTTTTTTCATTTTTTAGCAGACGCTTTTATCCATAGCGACTTACAAGGGGAGCAATTAGGGGTTAGGTGTCTTGCTCAAGGGCACTTTAGTCATGGTATTGAAGGTGGAGAGAGTCCTGTTTATTTCCTGCCGGTGTGGGAATCGAACCAGCAACCTTCTGATTACAAGCCTGACTCCCTCACCACTAGGCCACAACTACCCCCAATGTTTTTGGACTTCTTTCAAAAATATTAGAAAGCAGTACTGTATTAAACTTCATGTATTTTATTATAATGTAATGTAAAATGAAATAGTTAAAATGTGCAAACAATGGGCTGTGCTCATAGGTAACCAAACTACATCTAGTGTGTACACATCTCTCTGAGCTGTTTTCAAATTGTTATCATCAAGTCTGTTTTTGTGTTCCTCAGCTTCCATCAGTTAGCTCTAGTGGGACTCATTCTCCAGTTCCAACCTCAGGTGTTTCTGGAATCCAGGACACTCCAGTCAACAGACTCACTGCTCAGGGTACGTCTTTGGTTGAGGAAAAAAGCAGGGAACTTTTCTACTAACTGACAGTTTGGCCTTGAGAGGAATGTTTCTTTCAGTCTTTAGTGATTTGAGTCATTCTGCTGTTATTTCTTTGCGTTGCAGGTCAGAGTGACACGGACAGCTCAGACTCCGCCCTCACTCAAGAGTCCCACCCAGGGGGAAGGCCCGAGCCTGTTGCTATAGTAACCCCTCACCTGTTGCTAGCTGTGTGCGGTTTATTGGACAACCTGCTGGCTGTGCTTCCTGAGTTTAGTCTATCTGCCCTAAAGCACAACCAAATACTACAGGGCATGGCCAGGTTAGAGATGAAGATTTTATTAGTAGAGTCAACTTTATTTATATAGCACTTTGTACAGTACGGATTAAAACAGTTTCAAAGCAGTGATAAATAGGAACAGAGAACTCTACAGAAAACAGTCAAATTAGTAACTATTTATTTTCACTAAAATAAATATTTACTAAAAAATATAGTGAATATTAGCAGTTTATCACAGACGTGCGTTGCACATGTAGATGTATGACAATGTAGACCTGTGCACCAGGGTTAATAGCGTTGACTAAAACTATAAAAAGCATTTCTGTTCATTGAAACTAAATATAAATATTAGCTGAAAAACGTAAAAGTTTAAAAAAAGACAATAAAATGACAAAATCGTAACGAAATTACTGTAATAAAATTTACATGAAAACTAAAAAACATAAAAATAAAAGCTAACTCGAAATATGAATAAAACTAAAATAACACTGCCATGTACACATCTTACCTCATTTTCACACAGACTCATTCTTAAGTGTAACTTTATTGTCTTGGTTTACCCGAGAACACTTTAACATTACCACATCCTGCCTGCCCTCTGCACATTCTTTCTAAATACCAAATCGGTTGGCTTGATTTTGTCTGTTAGTTGACAGAAAGACCCACGTAAAATGTAAAACAAAAGGTCACACAACATCTATTTTTTTTGTTTGTTCATATATGTATTCATCCATTTAGACTGGGAAAAAAAAAAACCTGTGAGCTCAGCTGCAGTTCTCGTTTGTTTTGTGCTTTTTGTTTCAGTGTGGTGGACGCGGTGACCATATCTCGATGGGTCAGTGAGTTGAGGACACCTCTCCTGCCAGCTGCTATGGAAGATGCTAGGAACCAGGTGCATTATGGGAGTTCTGCTATCATTTTCTACCTCTACTTAAACACCAATTTGTCATAAGGGACTGTGTGCCTACAGAGTGCCACTGAAAGCTTAGCACATTTTCACAAAATTTGAATAAAATTTAAAAGCAAAAGTATACTTTGTGCTTAAAGGCATAGTTCACCCAAAAATGAAAATTACCCCATGATTTACTCACTCTCAAGCCATTCAAACGAACACAATCAGACATATATTTAAAAATATCCTGGCTCTTCCAACCTATAACAGGGCAGTGAATGGGGGACCAGATTTTGAAGCCAAAAAAGTGCACTCATCCATCGTAAAATGAATCTACTCTGGCTCCGGGGGGTTAATAAAGTCCTTCTGAAGCAAAATGATTGGATTTTATGAGAAAAATATCCATATTTAAAACTTTATAATCTAAAATATCTAGCTTTCGGCACACGACCGTTCACATGCTATTTCACGGTTTAAACAAATAGGGCTGTGCAACAAACTCATTTCTATTCTCTCACATCGAAATATTTTTCTTCAAAATTTCTCGTTTTAGACCTCTAATTCGTGACCGGTGTTTTGTTTTTCATTGTCTTCTCTGCTTTCCCGTTTGTCATTACATTATAGGTAATGAAGTTTAAATATGGATTTTTTTTGTACAAAAAATAGATTACTTTTATGATGAATGGATGCACAATTTTGCTTGAAAATTGGGCCCCCATTCACTGCCATTATAAACCATAGAAGAGAATGGATATTTTTTAATATAACTCAGATTATGTGCTGAATGAAGATAGTCATAGGCACCTAGGATGGCCTGGGGGTGAGTAATCAAGGGATAATTTTCATTTTTGGGTGAACTAACCCTTTAAAGGGTTATGAAGGCAATTTAATTTTTATTCACAAAAAACGTGCTAGAACAAACTTCATCGGTTCTTGTGCATCAAACGTGCACATTTGAGCTACCATATTTGATGTGCTCTCTTGCTCATTGTTAAAATGTACATAAAAGACTAAATTAAATCAGTTTATCATATAAAGCGATTGAATTTCTTCACAAGAATTGGACTAAACTGCTCTATTCTTAGAGCTTTAATGACCTTTTTGGAGCTTCTATGTTTTGATTACCTTGACTTTCAGTGGAGGGAGCCAATTGGTCGGCTATATCCAATTGGTCGGGGTTGTGAAGCCAAAGTGCTGTGTGTGTTTTTTCATAAGTAACTCGGCACTCGTTACCACTGACTCTCTCTTTCTCTCCCATCACCGCCTTTTTTGTCCCTCAGGTGCTGAGTAGCTTGCATTATGTGCAAAGTTTGTGTAAGCTCCTGCAGTCATCAGCAATGCACAGTGAGGATGTGCCTTTCCACCGAGAGCACTTCAAACCCCTGCTGAACAACTTAATTTCCATCCTCACACTCTCTGTCGCTGACTTGGGTAACACAAAACGTCCTCAGCAAATCCAACCCTCCCACCCACACACAAAATATTTCAAACAAGACCTTCAAATGAAAGAAAAGTGTTTTTAGATGAGTGTGTGGTTGTTTTGGTCCTCAGATGCGCAGACCCAGGGTGCAGTGCTCAACACCTGGGCGGATGTGTTGATGCTCCTGGCTACTCTGCTGCGCAGGAACCAAGCTGCGGTCGGCCCATCTGTCGGCGTGGCACTGGGGAAACACTGGCAGTGCTTTTCAGGTGACACACACACACACACGCACACACACGCATACACACCAAAGTGTGTTACAAAGGGTGGAGACAGAGAAATGGCACACATAAAGAAGAGTACAAAGAAAAAATGGTGGAAAACCTGATGAAAGTGCAAAGGGACAGAGAGGAAAGAAAGATTGAGGAGTTTAGATGGAAGAGGATGTGCTGGATAGATGTTGAGAAGGAAGGAGACAGCTGAGGAGATGGAGACAGATGCAGTGGGAGGCCAGCTCATTATGCCTATATGTGTGGATGGGTGTCCCTGCTGCATATGACAGACTGGGACAGAGACAGGGAGAACAATCAGCCTGCTTTAGATCTGATGGATGTGGTAGAAAAACCTAAAACAGGTGGGTGGGCAGTAGACTCGCTGACTTGCCTGCAGGTATCCAGGCTTTGGAAGCCTTGTTTAAAAGCCTGTGAGTTTGGAGATACTTTTCGTCAGTTGTTCCCTTGTGGTGAAGATTGTTTGTTGTGAAGTTTTGTATAATTTGCATCATTTCGTCTCGAAGTTGGAGTTCGAAAAAAGCTCAGAGAACTAAATATTAGCATTCCTTATGTTTAGTTTTGCCCTCTCTCATGACAGATACCATCCAAATATGTTTGAATCGTTCGGGCGCAGACTCTTCTCTCTACACGTCGACCCTGCACTTTCTGTGTGTGCTGTTCACAGAGGAGGCTAAGAGGAGATCGGGAGGCCACACAGAGGACCTGACCAGCAAGGGCCCAAGCTCCTCGCTAACTGCGGTCCTGTCTTCTGAGCCTGGAGAGGTCATGTGTGAACTGTTACTAGAGGTAACAAAATATAGTTGAGGTTGTAAATAGTCTGAGATAAAATTTCTGTGGGCTGTTCATAGACATTTCTTACAGAATATTGGAAAGCACTTTCCCAAAATGGCAAGCTCAGATCTGATTGGCTTACTGTAAAACATGTGACAAGTTCTTAGAAATGTAATGTCTGTATTTATGGTTTTTCATGTTTTTATATATAGTGGGGAGAACAAGTATTTGATACACTGCGGATTTTGCAGATTTGCCCACTTACAAAGCATGCAGAAGTCTGTCATTTTTATCATAGGTACTCTTCAACTGTGAGTGACGGAATCTAAAAAAATTCAGAAAAATCACATTGTATGAATTTTAAATAATTAATTTGCATTTTATTGCATGACATAAGTATTTGATCACCTACCAACCAGTAAGAATTCCGGCTTTCACAGACCTGAGTTTTTCTTTAAGAAGCCCTCCTGTTCTCCACTCATTACCTGTATAAACTGCACCTGTTTGAACTCGTTTCCTGTATAAAAGACACCTGTCCACACACTCCACCAAACAGACTCCAACCTCTCCACAATGGCCAAGACCAGAGAGCTGTGTAAGGACATCAGGGATACAATTGTAGACCTGCACAAGACTGGGATGGGCTACAGGACAGTAGGCAAGCAGCTTGGTGAGGAGGCAACAACTGTTGGGGCAATTATTAGAAAATGGAAGAAGTTCAAGATGACGGTCAATCTCCCTCGGTCTGGGGCAACATGCAAGATCTCACCTCGTGGGGCATCAATGATCATGAGGAAGGTGAGGGATCAGCCCAGAACTACACGGCAGGACCTGGTCAATGACCTGAAGAGAGCTGGGACCACAGTCTCAAAGAAAACCATTAGTAACACACTACGCCGTCATGGATTAAAATCCTGCAGTCCCGTCTGAAGTTTGCCAATGATCACCTGGATGATCCAGAGGAGGAATGGGAGAAGGTCATGTGGTCTGATGAGACAAAAATAGAGCTTTTTGGTCTAAACTCTACTCGTGTTTGGAGGAAGAAGATGCTTTTCTGCAAAGGGGACAGGACGGCTGCACCACATTGAGGGGAGGATCGATGGGGCAGTGCATCGCGAGATATTGAGAAGGAGAAGGTCTGTATGGAGGAGTGGGCCAAAATCCCTGCTGTAGTGTGTGCAAACCTGGTCAAGAACTACAGGAAACGAATGATCTCTGTAATTGCAAACAAAGGTTTCTCTACCAAACATTAAGTTCTGCTTTTTTGATGTATCAAATACTTATGTCATGCAATAAAATGCAAATTAATTACTTAAAAATCATACAATGTGATTTTCTAGATTTTTATTTTAGATTCCGTCACTCACAGTTGAAGAGTACCTATGATAAAAATTACAGACTTCTACATGCTTTGTAAGTGAGCAAACCTGCAAAATCGGCAGTGTATCAAATACTCGTTCTCCCCTCTGTATGTCCTCAAAACTGATTGGCTGTCTGTATTCCTCTGGAAAAAAAAAAAAATGAAGATTCTTTTTCTTTTATTCAATATTCAGCATTATTGTTTTAATTAAAAGATATTTAAATATTTATTTTTCGGAACCAGAAAAGATCAAGTCCCGTCTCTGGTCGCCTGAAGCACAACCACACTACATGTTGAAGCAGTGCCGAGGCTTTTGGCTTCGGAAATTAGAAGATATTTAAATAAATGTAAAATAATAAAAAATAAAAAAAACATTATTTTATGAGTTATACAAGGCATATTTGTTATATTTTTTTTCATAATGAAAATGTTTTTTTTTCTTTTTGGGGTCATACCATTGGAAAACCTGAACTAATTTTAGGGTGACATGAGGGTCCTCTTTGTCATAACATTTCTCATATCATTTTTTTTTTCTTTGGTTTTCTTGTTGCATGATGACAAAAATGCCTTCCTACATGCTGTTTATACCATAATGACTTATATTGATTAAAATATATTAAACAAATATTCTAAAATAATTATAAAACTTTACTATGCATTATTTTTACATTTAAAGAAATAATTAAAGAAATTATTACAATTATTTTTTTCTGTAAGGATTTCTTTTTGTTGTTGTTCATTTTACAGCATTATGAGAAGATTCCATTCCAGGATCCCCTCAAAAAGGTGACTGCCAAAACGTTCATGTCTCTGCTAGCCTGTAGCTCCAGAGCTCAGAGTTACGCATGTAAAGGTAAAAATCACTTCATTGTTCTTCAGCACAATCACACAATAAGGAACTAACTTGTGACGCTTGTTTACAACACAAAGCTCCCTCCCCATTCCACTCAAACCATTTATGGAAATGAAACCACATAGTTGGATTACAGTGAAATCATCATAGTTTTCATGTCAAAACTATGATAAATTTGCATATGATTGCCTACATTTACATACTAACGCATATTTAGTGGTCAGCATCTTAAAGGTACAGTAGCATACACATCCTGTTTTATTCTGGGAGTTAAAGAGGGTGGAAAATGATCAAGGATAATGAATTATTATGTATTACTTTAACATAAAAAGTAAACTTCTGGGCGTAAAAGCAGTATGTGTAGTAGTTAAAAAGGTGCTATTACCTGAACTAGGAGGAAATCTTGCATACACATTAATTTTAGTCCCTGGTTACATTACATTTGTGTCTGATGGATGAGTACATAGATATATGTCTCTTCTCCCTCTTCAGCTGGTGTGATTGACGGCTGTGTGGAACGCATGAAGCACATTTACGCAGAGCTTCACCTGGAGTCTGTGAAAACGGGCAGGAGCACTCACAGGAGGAAGGTACAGAGGGTTCCACCAACATGACAGACACCTTCAACATCAGAAATACTGAAAACCTGTTGAGAGGGACAAGGGAGGGAGAGGGAGAGGCACAGTGCTGTCACAGATGTGACAAAAAAATGTCAAAACTGAAGCACTCCTTTGGTTCAGTAGATTTAACCAGTTGATTTCCTCATGGTTGTGTCACTTTATAATAACTTTTCATTATTAACATCAACAATCATTATTGCTTATATAATGCAGATCATTGGTGAAACTCCATTAAAATGGCTATAAATGTATTGAAAACTTTTTTCAAATGTGGGCCAGTGACTTTTTAAAAGATCTGATATTAAATTCATTTTTCATGTTTTTGGGCAAGGGGGAAAAATACACACACACACACACATCTATATATATATATATATATATATATATATATATATATATACACATACATACATTCACTGGGTACGGAAAGTATTCAGACCCCCTTACATTTTTCACACTGTTATATTGCAGCCATTTGCTAAAATCATTTGTTCATTTTTTTTCCCTCATTTATGTACACACAGCACCCCATATTGACAGGAAAACACAGAATTGTTGACATTTTTGCAGATTTATTAAAAAAAGAAAAACTGAAATATTCAGTATTATTCATTAATATATTATTAATAAGTATTCAGTATTTAGTAGAAGCACCTTTTGATCTAATACAGCCATGAGTCTTTTTGGGAAAGATGCAACAGGTTTTTCACACCTGTATTTGGGGATCCTCTGCCATTCCTCCTTGCAGATCCTCTCCAGTTCTGTCAGGTTGGATGGTAAACGTTGGTGGACAGCCATTTTTAGGTCTCTCCAGTGATGCTCAATTGGGTTTAAGTCAGGGCTCTGGCTGGGCCATTCAAGAACAGTCACAGAGTTGTTGTGAAGCCACTCCTTCGTTATTTTAGCTGTGTGCTTAGGGTCATTGTCTTGTTGGAAGGTAAACCTTAAGCCTAGTCTGAGGTCCTGAGCACTCTGGAGAAGGTTTTCGTCCAGGATATCCCTGTACTTGGCCGCATTCATCTCTCCCTCGATTGCAACCAGTCGTCCTGTCCCTGCAGCTGAAAAATACCCCCACAACATGATGCTGCCACCACCATGCTTCAGTGTTGGGACTGTATAGGACAGGTAATGAGCAGTTCCTGGTTTTCTCCACACATAACGCTTAGAATTAAGGCCAAAAAGTTCTATCTTGGTCTCATAAGGCCAGAGAATCTTATTTCTCACCATCTTGGAGTCCTTCAGGTGTTTTTTAACAAACGCCATACAGGCTCTCATGTGTCTTGCACTGAGGAGAGGCTTCCATCGGGCCACTCTGCCATAAAGCCCCGACTGGTGGAGGGCTGCAGTGATGGTTGACTTTATATAACTTTCTTCTATCTCCCGACATCTCCTGACTCCATCTCTGGAGCTCAGCCACAGTGATCTTTGGGTTCTTCTTTACCTCTCTCACCAAGGCTCTTCTCCCCCGATAGCTCAGTTTGGCCAGACGGCCAGCTCTAGGAAGGGTTGTGGTCGTCCCAAACGTCTTCCATTTAAGAATTATGGAGGTGACTGTGCTCTTAGGAACCTTAAGTGCTGCAGAAATTTTTTGTAACCATGGCCAGATCTGTGCCTTGCAGATCTGGACAGAAATGGACAGCACCTGAGTTAAATATATGAGTGTTACAGCAAAGGGTTTGAATACTTAGGACCATGTGATATTTCACTTTTTCTTTTTTAATAAATCTGCAAAAATGTTAAGAATTTTGTGTTACTCTGTCAATATGGGGTGCTGTATGTACATTAATGAGGAAAAAAATGAACTTCTGAATACTTTCCGTACCCACTGTATGTGTATATCTCAATAAAGTGGGTACACCCTAACATTTTTGTTAATGTTTTATTATATCTTTTCATGTGACAACACTGTTATAAAAGTGGTACACTCACTACTTTACATTGTAGCAAAGGGTCATTTGTTCAGTGTAAATTTGCTGTCCCTTCAAAATAACTCAACACACAGCCATTAATGTCTAAACCGCTGAGCACAAAAGTGAGTACACCCCTAAGTGAAAATGTCCAAATTGGGCCCAATTAGCCATTTCCTCTCCCCGGTGTCATGTGACTCGTTAGTGTTACAAGGTCTCAGGTGTGAATGGGGAGAAGGTGTGTTAAATTTGTGGGTAATACTTTACAAAAAGGTTCATTAGTTAACATCAGTAAACTATATTAGTTAACATGAACTAATAATTAACTGCATTTCTACAGCATTTATTAATCTTTGTTAATTTCAACATTTACTAATAATTTATTAAAACTTTGTTAACATTAGTTGATGCACAGTGAACTAACATCAACGAACAACTGTATTTTCATTAACTAATGTTAACGAATATTAGTAAACAAATAACGTGTGTGTAAAATGTATATTAATACAATAACAAATGTATTGCTCATGGTTATTTCATGTTAGTTAAAACATTAACTAATGTTTAACTAATGAACCTTATTGTAAAGTGTTACCAATTTGTGTGCTAAATTTGTGGTTTTATCGCACTCACTCTCTCATAATGGTCACTGGAAGTTCAACATGGCACCTCATGGGAAAAAACTCACTGAGGATCTGAAAGTAAGAATTGTTGCTATACATAAAGATGACATAGGCTATGAGAAGATTGCCAAGACCCTGAAACTGAGCTGCACCGCGGTGACCATACAGCGGTTTAACAGGACAGGTTCCACTCAGAGCAGGGTTCGCCATGATTGAGCAAAGAAGTCGAGTGTACATGCTCAGCATCATATCTAGAAGTTGTATTTGGGAAATAGACGTTTGCGGGCTGCCAGCATTACTGCAGAGGTTGAAGGGGTGGGGGGCCAGCCTGTGTACAGTCGTGGCCAAAAGTTTTGAGAATTACATAAATATTGGAAATTGGAAAAGTTGCTGCTTAAGTTTTTATAATAGCAATTTGCATATACTCCAGAATGTTATGAAGAGTGATCAGATGAATTGCATAGTCCTTCTTTGCCATGAAAATTAACTTAATCCCAAAAAAACCTTTCCACTGCATTTCATTGCTGTCATTAAAGGACCTGCTGAGATCATTTCAGTAATCGTATTGTTAACTCAGGTGAGAATGTTGGCTGGAGATCATTATGTCAGGCTGATTGGGTTAAAATGGCAGACTGTTAAAGAAGAATGTTAAAAGGAGGGTGATGCTTGAAATCATTGTTCTTCCATTGTTAACCATAGTGACCTGCAAAGAAACGCGTGCAGCCATCATTGCGTTGCATAAAAATGGCTTCACAGGCAAGCATATTGTGGCTACTAAGATTGCACCTAAATCAACAATTTATAGGATCATCAGCAACTTCAAGGAAAGAGGTTCAATTCTTGTAAAGAAGGCTTCAGGGCGTCCAAGAAAGTCCAGCAAGTGCCAGGATCGTCTCCTAAAGAGGATTCAGCTGCGGGATCGGAGTGCCACCAGTGCAGAGCTTGCTCAGGAATGGCAGCAGGCAGGTGTGAGCGCATCTGCACGCACAGTGAGGCCAAGACTTTTGGAAGATGGCCTGGTGTCAAGAAGGGCAGCAAAAGTATCGTGAATGGACTGCTGAGGACTGGGGCAAAGTCATCTTCTCCGATGAAGTCCCTTTCTGATTGAAGAAAAGGTGAGCGCTACCATCAGTCCTGTGTCACGCCAGCAGTAAAGCATCCTGAGACCATTCATGTGTGGGGTTGCTTCTCATCCAAGGGAGTGGGCTCACTCACAATTCTGCCCAAAAACACAGCCATGAATAAAGAATGGTACCAAAACACCCTCCAACAGCAACTTCTTCCAACAATCCAACAACAGTTTGGTGAAGAACAATGCATTTTCCAGCACGATGGAGCACCGTGCCATAAGGCAAAAGTGATAACTAAGTGGCTCGGGGACCAGAACGTTGAAATTTTGGGTCCATGGCCTGGAAACTCCCCAGATCTTAATCCCATTGAGAACTTGTGGTCAATCCTCAAGAGGCGGGTGGACAAACAAAAACCCACTAATTCTGAGAAACTCCAAGAAGTGATTATGAAAGAATGGGTTGCTATCAGTCAGGATTTGGCCCAGAAGTTGATTGAGATCATGCCCAGTCGAATTGCAGAGGTCCTGAAAAAGAACGGCCAACACTGCAAATACTGACTCTTTGCATAAATGTCATGTAATTGTCGATAAAAGCCTTTGAAACGTATGAAGTGCTTGTAATTATATTTCAGTACATCACAGAAACAACTGAAACAAAGATCTAAAAGCAGTTTAGCAGCAAACTTTGTGAAAACTAATATTTATGGAATTCTCAAAACTTTTGGCCACGACTGTATGATCAGACCATATGCCGCACACTGCATCAAATTGGTCTGCATTGCTGTCATCCCAGAAGGAAGCCTCTTCTAAAGATGATGCTCAAGAAAGTCCGCAAACGGTTTGCTAAAGACAAGCAGACTAAGGACATGGATTACTGGAAGATAAACTTATTTGGTTCAGATGGTGTCAAGCTTGTGTGGCGGCAACCAGGTGAGGAGTACAAAGACAAGTGTGTCTTGCCTACAGTCAAGCATGGTGGTGGGAGTGTCATGGTCTGGGGCTACATGAGTGCTGCCGGCAGTGGGGAGCTACAGTTCATTGAGGGAACCATGAATGCCAACATGTACTGTGACATACTGAAGCAGAGCGTGATCCCCTCCCTTGGAGACTGGGCCGCAGGGCAGTATTCCAACATGATAACGACCCCAAACACACCTCCAAGACGACCAATGCCTTGGTTAAGAAGCTTAGGGTAAAGGTGATGGACTGGCCAACCATGTCTCCAGACCTAAACCCTGTTAAGCATCTCTGGGGCATCCTCAAACGGAAGGCTGAGGAGCGCAAGGTCTCTAACATCCACCAGTTCTGTGATGTCATCATGGAGATGTGGAAGAGGACTCCAGTGGCAACCTGTGAAGCTTTGGGCCCAATTTGGACATTTCCACTTAGGGGTGTACTCACTTTTGTGGCCAGCGGTTTAGACATTAATGGCTGTGTTGAGTTACTTTGAGGGGACAGCAAATGTACACCATTATACAAGCTGTGCGCTAACCTCTTTACATTGTAGCAAAGGGTCATTTCTTCAGTGTTGTCACATGAAAAGATATAATAAAATATTTACAAAAATGTTAGGGGTGTACTCACTTCCGTGAGATACTGTGTGTGTTTGTGTGTGTGTGTGTGTATGTGTATATGTATATAAAACACACATTGATTTATATTTTATATACATTTTATTTTAAGAAAAATCATGGTGGTTATGCCAAATTATTCTTTTATTTTTTAATTTAGCTTTTATTCTTTAATGATACTTTTTCGTTACAATCTTGTCTGACAATTTTGTTTTGTTTTGGCTTTTTAATGTATTAATACAGACAAAACTTAATGATGTGTCTCTTACCATTATTTAAATTTGAAAATATGGGAACTGATCTATGTGTTTGAAGTAGGACATGTTCCTGGATCAACATCCTTTGTTGGTCCTGGAAAAACAAGACTATTATCTAATCACTGTGGTCTAAATTTACAGCTAGAGTTATGATGTTTGAAATGAATGAATTTCTAGAAATAACAAACAATGCTGATCCAGGAACGTTCCATACTTCAGTAAATCGGATTGTGCTCAGTGAATTTATGCACTGTAATTTTTAAGATTTATTCATTTTTGAGTTGTTACAGTTATAATTAATACAAACAAGAAAAATGAAGCACAGATGTATGCATATACAAATAAGATGGTATTAAAATTTCAATCATCAGCATGAGCTCTTGTCCTAACCACTCTCTCTTTGTTCAATGTCAGCAGGTGGAGAACAGCATGAGAGGACTTAAAATGATTCTAGAGATACTGCGAAATTGCCTGTATCAACATAATGAATGCAAAGTACGTCATATCAAATAATGTTCCCAGTGATGATTATTTGAGTAGTTACATTCATCGTACAGTATCCACAGACGTTCTTAAAAGGGGTCTTGTGGTTTTGAAACGCTGGGTTTTCAAACTTGCTGGCTGCATGCAGATTTTCTTGTAAGGTGCAGCCTTTACGAGAAAATCTGCACGACCCCCAGCAGGATGTTTCTGTGCATGTAATGAGTTGTGATCATTTCTGTGTAGTCCAAAGGAAAGTCAGACAACCTGAGACTGTTGGATGACTGTTTCACCGATTAAGCAGCCTAATTTACAGCCTCTCAATGAACGTTCGTAAAACACAGTAGAATATTTTTTCCACTTTTTGGCCTTAAAGAAACCGTTCTCTCAAGAATGAACATTTTGTCATGATTTATTTCCCTTTTTTAGAGTTTAGTTGGGATACACTGATAAACCAATTATTTTCTTTTTTGGGCTGATATTGAAGTTCTAGAGTTTTAAATGCTTCAAGTGAATTCAGGCATCACAACATTATAATGTGCCTGAATTCATTTATAAATATAATTAATTTTGGGATTCCCTAGATTACATTTAACAGTCTTTTTAGGGATTTTTAATTATTAAATTTACGTGAGTATTAGGTGTCAGCAAAGGTAATTTAAATGTAAAACAAATTTGCATTAACAAATAAATATCCAATACAAACTGAGTCTTTCAAATGTTGTCTTGTTTGATTAATCAATTCATAATTTTCTCTTCACAGGCTGTGGCTACAGAGCTGCGCCTGGCAGCGGTGCTTTTGGGCCTTTGGCCCTGGTTCCTGCTGGATGACCTCACCATGACAGCGGCCCTGGAACTGCTCTGTGTCTATACTGCTAACTACACAGCTGGTCAGTCTTCTAAGAAGTGGAGGAACGAGAGTGAGAAAAGAGGAATTACAGAGAGAAAGAGGATTAGAAAGCCAGAGACAGGGTGCTGAGATAATGTATAAGCTTTGTGCTCACTGTAACCCTCTCACGAGTCATGTGGCATTACAGTAAGAGCCATTGTGTGCCAAATGCAAGGCTGACATGAGCCCGACAGTTACAGAAAGGATTGTGTCATAGTCCAAGTGTGCTGCTTTACTGGAAGCTAGGATGGATCATTTGTGTTAAGGGGAGGTACAATACTTCAGGCGTAAATGCTTAATTTGGCTGGATTGAGCAGTTCTTGAGATATATATATATATATATATATATATATATATATATATATATATATATATATATATATATATATATATATTATATATATTAGGGGTGGCACGGTTCACAAAACCCACGGTTCGGTTCGTATCACGGTTTTAGGGTCACGGTTTTCAGTTCTGTACTGTTCTTGTTGTTATTTTTTCTTTTAATCTTTAACACTCCAGAAATTTCCTTCAGCATATGATATGTAGCTTATTAGCTAAATTTTCCACAATCCAGGATACAGTATTAACATTTTTGTAATGTAATCATGCACTAAGTGAATTTGACTTGACTTTAAGCACATTATTGGGACCATCTCTGAGTAAAGCTGGTGAGATTTTGATACAGCAAGAGAGAAGACATTGATGATGACATGCTTTTCGTTTGTTTGGCATAAAAACGAGAGTGTGTGTAGTTATCTCTACAGGAACTTGTGCCTTTTTAGCACACAAAGATTGAAATTAACTTGCATTTATCAAACTGCCAACTTTAGTGTAGCTCTTACAAAAAAAAAATATTTTAAAAGACAAAGAGAGGAACTCTTAAAGCTCTGTCTTTTAAGCAAGTCAAAATACTTTAAAGATAAATGTATAATATAATGTAATAACATAAACATCCCCAATGCTTTAGTTATCACTGAGAGGTTGCTTAAATGCAGCGGACAGTAGAAGTTGTTTCCTAACCGGCTCTCTCCTGTTTGTGCTTATCGACACATTGGCGTGATGTCTTCTCAAATGAGCTGTCATATTAGAAGTGTTCCCATTAGCATATTGGGACATTGCACTTTGTACAATGCTTGCACACAGTCGCAGTTCTATCTACTGTTTCCGTTGTCATCGTAAGTAGCATGAACGGATTTGAACGACATGGGCGCATCCGCCAACTCCGGGCAGCCTTCATTAGGGGCCGTAAAAAATATATCACGCCTAAAAAAGCGTGGAAAGCACGGCCACGTTACTTTCATTTTGAGCGCGCTTGCCGCGCACCTACATAGGAAATAATGAATATTCGCGTGCAAAAGACGCGATATGTGAACGGCCCCTTACTCCACTTTTACTGTCTATATGAGAGCTTCCCAAACTTAAGAGGGGTAAGGTCCCCCCAAAACATTACAAAAGCACCATGACCCCGCCGTTGAAAAATTTATACCGACATTTACCTACAAATACATTTATTAACGAGTTTGTAAGAATTTCATGTGAATTATGAGAACTATGATGTAAACATTTTTTACAAATATATTTAAATCCATACACTAACCTTACATACTTTCAAAGAAATCTAATTGGAACAATTGGAATATTTTAATTATTTTAATATATTGATTTGGACTAGCTACGGCCCCCCTGCAATACCGCTATGGCCCACAGTTTGGGAAGCACTGGTCTATATGTATGTTCGCGCAAAACTGTCTGAATACGGGGCTACATTATGCATATGCACACATTATGCATTATGCACACAAGAACCGAACCAAGACAAGCGAACTGAATGGTTCGAACGTTTTTTCATGTACCGTGCCACCTCTAATATATAAATGTGTGTGTATGCATGTATGTATACGCTTCCATTTATCCGGTTGTCGACAGACTCAAGTGCGTTGAGCATGTTAGAAACGGAAATACTGTACTCTGTGTCCACTGTTTGATGCAACGCAACATGACGTTCACATCACATTTATGACTGAATGCCAGTGGGCAGGGCCTATGGTGCGATGATGGTGTAATGATTCATCAACGTCTTGCTCTCGAGGCAGTCATGTGCAAATGTATTTCAAAGATCAAGCAATATCAAAACGAGCTGTTTTTGGCGCTTGATTGTAGAGGGTGGTTGATGAAGACGTTTTAAGCTATGAAACTTGCAGGAAGTTTTAATAGTACAAAGACCTCTTATATGTCAAAAGATTAAGGTTAATTTGATTTCTCATGTCATGACCTGTGGTCCATCCTTTGGATGAAACGCATTGGGTGTACAGTAGTACATAAGGAAAGCGCTATATAAATGATTCGTTCGTTCATTCACGACCCCTTTAAGAAGCAAAATCGGAAATTAAAGCGGACCTATTATGCCCCTTTTTACAAGGTGTAAAATAAGTTTCTGATGTCCTCAGAGTGTGTATGTGAAGTTTCAAAATGCTCAAAATGCCCCACAGATCATTTTTATAGCATGTTAAAATTGCCACTTTCTGGGGGTGAGCAAAAACGGCCCCCTTTCAAGAAGAAAGTAGAGCTTCGAGAGCTCATGCAACAACAAAAACAGGACAATCTCACGCACTGAAAATATCAGTTCTGTCAGTAGCAGTGTTCAGCCTTATGTTCGAACCGGAGTCGGGCAATGATGCCTATAGAGCCAGAGAATAAATGCTGCATGGAGATAGAACAGCTATAGTTTAGTTCAATATTTTTTATTTAATACACTTATAACTTATGTTGTCATCTTGCTTTTATCCACCATTAGCACAAGCCTGTTGTTGCAGATCTATATTGATATTATGTATTAGAAATAAAATATAGAGAGAACTAGGAAGAAATTCATCCTTCAGACACTAAAAAAATAAATCTGTACGTTAATCTTTAAAAACTGCTTCATGTGTGTGAGAGCAAGACGGTTACACATGAAAGCATTTGCACGTGTTTCTGTGTGTTTGTACATGAAAGTGTCTGTTCGTGAGTGTGTTTACTTCAATACAATGATTGCTCAGTGTCACACATCTGAGCTCATGGAAAGCTGCGCTTTTGTACAGGATGTGGCCTCACACCTGTGAAGAGCCAGCAGTGCATGGGTGTATGTCAGTCTGTGGGCGCATGCATTTTTGTGCCTGTATTTGTGTGTACGTTGGGGCTGTCACTATAGTTTGACAGCACTAGTCTACTACAGCATGCTTCAAGTGTGTTTGTTACTCAAGGTCTGTGTTAACAGCAGGTGATGTTTAAAGGTCTTGAGGTTGGTTAATCACTTATGGAATCAGCCCTCCAGCACTTTTTGCTTTCCATCATACTCTGTCCTGTGTCACTTTTATTGTATAATTCATTAACCTGCAACACACAACCCTCATTCTTTCATCTGGCCGATAAATATTGGATTTATTCTGCAAGCGAAACCCTGCTAAGGTCTCTCAATAATCCAGTATAATGTTTAATGATTCACCCGCAGTCATGCTATTCTTCAAGATATGTCTGTCAGCTTAGCCTGACATTTAGTGTGTTTGACACTTAATGACACAAAATTGCATTGTTACACCTGGAAGATTCTGTTTTTTTAATCCATCTGTCTAATATATATATATATATATATATATATATATATATATAGAATAAAAACACAGTGGAATGAAGTTTCCATTGAGTTTCCAGACTTATTATTGTTACACAACTGTAGAGTGCTATTTTGAGGCAGTACAGATTCATAGATAAAAGAAAAAAAAAAAAGTGAAAGTGGTGGTGTGTGGCTTTATATCACCGGTAATGTTTCCAGTACTATTCCGCAGCAGCATGGGCAAAAAGAAAGAAATCAAATATGTTTTTGAAAAAAAGTCTCTTATGTCCACCAAGGCTGCATTTATTTGATCAAAAATACAATGAAAACATTAATATTGTGTAATATTATTACAATTTAAAAGAACTGTTTTTTTTTTTAACTATATTTTAAAAAGTAATTTATTCCTGTGATGGTGAAGCTGAATTACCCCAGTTTTCAGTGTTACGTGATCCTTCAGAAATCATTCTAATGTGCTGATTTGGTTCATCAGCATTTCATTAAACATGTCTTATTATCATCAATGTTGAAAACGGGTTGTACTGCTTAATATTTTTGTGAAAACGGTGATACTTTTGTCAGGATTCTTTGATAAATTGAGAGTTTAAAAGAGAGATTTTTTTGTAACAATATAAATGGGTTTACTGTAACTTTTGTTCAAATTAATGCATACTTGGTGTGGGTGTGTGTGCGCTTGCATGTTATGCAAGGGTTTAGGACTGTTTCTGATAAGAAACACTGATCAATATTTTTGTTTCCTTAATGCTCTTGTGTAATCTTTCTGAGATACAGTTACTTTGTTTCTTTTTACTCTTTGTATACATTATATATATATATAATTTTTTATTTTTTATTTTTTTTTTTTCCATAATAAGGTTCTTTCTCTTGTCTTTGACTGCCTCTCCCTCGTTCTCTTTCAGCATGCAGTGCTTTATGTAGCAGCAGTTGTAGCTCTGGCTCAGTTCAGGCTGTTCTTCCTAAGACTGCGGTCACAAATTCACTGATGCATGGGGTGATGAAACTGGCCTCCCAGGTTGCCCCTGACAACAACAGCATCCACAGTCTGGCTTTCTCATTGCTGGCCAACCTGGCCATCTCAAGGGACTGCAAAGGGGTATTGCTAAAGGTAACTCACTGACTAATGTTGAAAGCAAAACAATTCAGGGGAGAAAGAAATATAACCATATATGAAATACTTCAGTCTACACGCTAAATATAGCTCAGAAATTCTACTCCTTTTATGAGTCTTTTGGTTACAGATACACTTTTAGTGTCATAGAGAAATCCACAAAGAGAAGTGTTAAAACCTTCTTTCTTGCTATTTTCCCTAGTGTAACTTCCTGCAGCAGTTCCTGTCTCTCCCCATGCCTAAGGCAGGTGGTCGAAGCGGCGTTCCGACAGCGGATCCTCTGTCCCTGTGGCTCAGGCTGCTGCTGAACGTGACGTTCGGGGAGGACGGACAGCAGATGATCCTCAGGCTCCGAGGGGCTTTGGAGCTGCTGGTCGAACTGGCCCAGTCCAAACACTCCAGCACAAAATCCACCATCCTGCTCATTCTCCACAACATCTGCTTCTGCTCTGCTAACAAGCCCAAAGTCTTGGCCAATGGTATGAGCGCTGGGTTTACAGGGTTTTAGATGCAAATGGTCGACCAACATGTCTCCTTTTGAGTGGATTATGCCAATGCCAGTATCTAATAAGGCTCAGCAGGCATGGTTAATAAAATGGCCAAATGGCATCTGATTAATTGGCTTGGCCTGTTTTTCCACCAAAAGTAACTACAACATAATGCCAACACTTTACAATAAGGTGTTCGTTAACGTTATTGCATTAACTAACAATGAGCAATACATTTATAATCTTTATTAACATTAGGTAAAGGTGAGGTAATTAGTTTTTCAAAAACGTTGTTGGACATTGTTGACATTTGAAATCAACCAGAACAAACCCACTCCTCTCTTCATTGCTCCGCCTCCAAAACTCACCCGAAAACTCACTCCAATCGGTCTCGTTCGAGCTGGCAGGCGAGGTGAGGGCACTGACAATGACGCTAAACACCACATTGTCTAGTGGTCTAGTGCGCAGTGGTTTGCCTGCTCAACTCTCACTGTCTGGCCACTGTTACACACGCAATGCGAGAGTGGACGCGCAACAACATGCTTCACGAAAACTAAAGCGCAGATGATAGACGAACGACAAGCACAGAAAATGAATGGACGTACCACACACAAGTGTAAATACGAACAAGTGTTCGCTGTTAGTCTCCAACAGCACAGCATCTCCAGACAATCAATGTCACTCAAACCCAGAGTTACTCACGTGTGAAGAGGAATCAAAGCCGCCACCGCATCTGTTTCCAGGCCTCTCCAGCTTCTCTAATATTAAAAGCGCTATTCCTAAAGCACTTGCTCAATCATAGACCTTCACTCCAGTGATATTCTTTTGAGCTCTTTTGTATTTGTATTGTCTCATCCCTCTTTATGCAGTTTTCTCTTTCAAATCTCCTTCTTGCTCGTTCTGTCTCCTCAACCGTCATACCGATTGGTTACACGTTTGTTGTTGGCATCGGCCCGTCTAACTTTCAAACAGTGTTTTTGAAAAACTACTTGCCCCACCTTTCATTAATAAAAAATACTGTTCATTGGTAGTTCATGTGAGATCAGGTTCATTAAATATTAACAGATACAACTTTGGATTTGAATAGTGTATTAGTAAATGGTTTAACAAAGATGAATAAATGCATTAAACGTATTCTTCGTTAGTAGTTCGTTAAGTAATGTGGTTGATTAATGTTAACAAATTTAACCTTATTGTAAAGTGTTACCAAAAAAATAATAGCCTGTTAAGATGAATTTAACACTGCCTGTGTAAAAATGATCTACTACACACAAACACTTTCGCCAACACATAAACACTAAAGTGCGAATGTGTCACAACAGCCGCAATGGAGTGATGTGTTTTACACATTACACCAAAATTTCCGCTCAATCTAAAGGAAATGAGTTGATTCATGACATGTGAATGATGAATCATGTACTCATGAATGACGTGAAACTAGACAAATACACACTACCAGTAATGTTATATTTATTACTTATAATAAAAACATTGCTCTATACATAAATCATGATTTCTTGTTGTCTGAATATATAATATAATATATAAATATCTAAAACATGTCTTTATATTTCAGATAAAGCTGTTGAGCTTCTAGTCTCTTGTTTGAGCTGTAGCTCATCAGATATACGTACCATAGGAGCTTCGGCGCTATGGGCTCTGTTGCACAACAATCAGAAGGTAAACGTCATTTATTCAATGGCATCCTGTTGTTATTATATAATGATTTTTTTACAAACGGTTAATGAATCATTGGGGAAAATATTAAATAGTAGTTCTAGAGTCAAGCAACATTTCTTTGGCAGCAGGATGTGAAGACACTACTTATGATCATTTTTATAAACGTAAATTACTTGTGGGTCTTCATTTCTCACACACACTTGGAGATGAGTCTCACGCCTTATCTTCCTATCCTGCATGTCTCCTCTCACAAAGGCAAAGGCCACTTTGAAGTGTCCTTCCATCAGACTGAAAGTTGAAGAGGCATACGTGTCCGCCAGGACAGGTGCGAATATATTCAGTTTGATCAGAGAGAGCATTTCTACACATCATTTTTACACTCAGATGGTACTCGAACAGTAGATGCATAAGGAATGAATCTTTCCTAAGAATGTGTGGTAATTGTCTGTCTGTCTGTTTGTTTGTTCATGTAGATGAAGAGCACAGTATTGACAAACCCCTGAACGGCTATCTTCTGAAGTGCCTGAGAAATCTCACCCACATTTTCAGCTCTTAATTGCCTCACTGTTGATGGAGGCCGTTGAAATCCCCTAATAATGTGAATGTGTTATGTTTTGGTACATATTATGAAACAGTTTTTGTATATTTTTGTTTTGCAGCAAATAAATTAACTGCTTTTACATTAGAATGCCTCTTCATTTTTCATTCAAGGACTATACTATCTAATTACATTTGTTTTTCCATTCCTTTGGTTTATTTTTGTTTTGATGTATTGTTATCATAGGGGAATTCAGAGATTGATTTCAAATCCGCTCTTTCAGTTTCAGTTGAACAACAAAAACTCTGTGTGGGGTATTGTGGGGAATTATGACCAATGTAGTTTGGTGAACTTAACACCTCCTCTCTAACAGCGTTGAACTTCTGGTTGAGGAGGTGATTGCAGACTCCTGCAGCTGAGCACAGATCGTGCCCGTGGTCGCCTCAGTCCTCGTCAATGCTGTATTCATTCTGTCTCAGAGGAGCAAGATGGTGGCAGTACAAAAGGATTACTGGTACTTCTTGGTACTCATGATGCCGCTCTGTTTTCTGAAAGGTAATGTTTCTTTAGCAAAGGTAGGAACATTTGGCAGTAGTTCCAATGGTTTGTTATAAGCAATCGTTCGTTCCTCATTGGTAATTTACATCTATGTTTAAGTACGGAAACATGAATGCTTTTCTCTAGCATTATAAACAATGTTCCTGTTTACATGAGTTGAATCAAGTGTTTATTGATTTCAGTGCTTATATAATTTTTGCTTTTAAAGTTTTAAAAAACGTTTATCCTAGGCTATTAAAGAAGGGAACGTCTACAGCAACTGGTTTTGCTTTATAATCCTTTTAAGGAGGAAATGTGGTTACATTGAAACTAACTTTCGTTTGTACGTGTGATTGTTGGTTATATTGTCTTTTGTAGCCTTACAAAACTAGACTAACAATAAAAGTTTAATAAACTTAAACTATAAGATGTTGTTCTGCTGCAACTTCGCCAAACAGCTGGACTGGAGACAGAAGCGAAAATCAGCAACACTTGTTGTTTGGACAACTAAGAGAACATTGTTTTGGCACATATGCCTTTTTATTTAGGTTTTTGAAAAAAAAAAAAATACTATTTCAGACAACAATTGTTGATTTAGCCTGGGAAACATAGCTTTTGCATATTTGAACCCTTTCCAGCAGTGACTGAATAATTTAGAGATCCATCTTCACACTGAGGGCAATTGAGGGACTCGAACACAACTTTTAAAAATGGTTCACACAGTCACTGATGCTTCAGAAGGAAATTTAGTACTGTGTTTGAGTCCCTCATTTGTCCTCAGTGTGAAAAGATGGATGTCAAAATCATTCACTCACTGCAAGTGAGTAGTATGCAAAAGTATGGTTCAAGTATGCAAAAGTAGGTTCAAGTATGCAAAAGTTACTAAAAAAGCTGATACATTTTCGGGACCTGAATGGTTCGCAAATTTTTGAACAGGGTCATTTTTATACATTCAGCTGTTTTTTTTGTTGTAAAATATCTTACTCGGGACAGTACTAAATACATGTATATCTATTTGTGTATATGTATGTATGTGTATACATACGAAAAAACACACACATTATTTTTTTATATATATTATTGTGTATGTGTGTGTGTATAAATACATGTATATGTATGTATGTGTATACATACAAAAAAACACACATTATATTTATATATATTGTATGTGTGTGTATAAATACATGTATATGTATGTATGTGTATACATACAAAAAAACACACATTATATTTATATATATTGTATGTGTGTGTATAAATACATGTATATGTATGTATGTGTATACATACAAAAAAACACATTATTTTTTATATATAATATTGTGTATGTGTGTGTATAAACGCATGTATATGTATGTATGTGTATACATACAAAAAAACACACACACATTATTTATAAATATATAAAGTCAAAGTCACAGCAAATCTGAAGTCATTGTAATCCATATAATGTCTTTACTGTCACTTTTGAGCAATTTAATGTGTCTCTAGAATGTTACAAAAAATTCAATCTTTGAACTTTATCAAAGAATCTTAAACAATAGTCACAGGGAAATCAGTTTCCACAAAAATATTAACAGTACTATTTTCAACAATGATAAATGTTTCAGCATCAGATCAGCATGTTAGAAAGATTTCTGAAGGATCATGTGACACTGAAGACGAGTAATGAAGCTGAAAATTCAGCTTTGCCATCACATTTTAAAAAATATATATTTAAATGAATAATACTTCACAATATTAATGTTTTAATGAGTTTTGATAAAGTAAACAAGGCCTTGGTGAGACCTTTTTCAAAAACAAAAATCTTGCCAACCTCAAACTTTTATATGTATTTCAAAAATATTTAATTGTCTTTCCAAAAATCTCTATCAAAGGAGTTTTCAAATCCGGTATATCAAATATCATTGTCCACTGACATGAAAGGGTCTACCTTTTAGATGGTGTTGTATTCCAAATTCAAAATAGCTTTATTAGTATGACTGGAGCTAATGCAAGGATCCTTTTGTTTTTGTTTTGTTTTGTTTTTTTAATCTGTGTCTGACTTCCCACACTTCCGCAATGGTCCTCTAGGCTCTGTTCAGATGAAAGCCCCAGAATCAACTGTCATGCTGCAGGAGGGAATGATATTGGACTGCCTGTGTCCGTGGACTGGCCAGCTCACTATGGTCTCTTGGACTAAAAAGTCTCTTTCACAACCTGTAGCTATTTATCATCCTCAGTACGGCACCAACTTCGAATCATCTTATGACGGCAGAGTGGAATTTCTGAAAACCACCACGATGGATGGCAGCATTTCCATAAGGAACGTCACTGAGGGTGACATCGGCCAGTATCATTGCTCTTTGCAGACCTATCCTCAGGGTTCATGGACAAAAGACACATTTGTCGAAAAAACAGGTGAATGAAGAAACCATTTCAATTTTGCCATGTTCAGTATTACATTTTTCAACATTACAGATGAAGACAGGTAATCTAATCTGTGGTTGATCGATATTTGTCATTTAAGGGATGTCATAAGCATCAAAAGGGACTTTTATTTTGACAGTTACATGGACGCAGCACCTGAGTGCAGATACACGGCGCACCTGTTGTCTATCTTCATCAGATTTGTTTAACAGTTCTGTCTAGAATACTAGAACTGCTCAAATTGACTTGAAACGGAAGTTGAGATAATCTTTTCTTTCTTATTGTAACATGAGAAAGTGAAGCGGCTTCTCGAACAAGAAAAATGTTGGGGCGGGACTTAATTTTGTCCATCGGGAATTTGGATGGCTGTGGTTTGCTATTGCTGTGATGTAATGTGAGTGACAGTTTGTCCAGCCCTTGCACCAGTAAACACATCATTAGAGAAGACCTGTGGTTTCAAGAGGGGTATTTTGCTTTTAATAGAAAGATAAATGCTACAACACTTTCTCGTATACCATTGACATTCAGAAAACACTTAAGTAACTTATAAAGTGTGAATTACTAATTTGTTGACAAATTAATTAACAATTTCAAGTGTTATAGATCTTTAATAACATTTCTCCAACTCTTTTTATAGCAATCACCACCATCACCACCATCTCTATTCAGCCGGACACTAAGTTGGTGGCGGCAGAGAATGACAACCTGACCATTAATTGTGACCTTGTCCACAATGGTGAGGTTTACCAAGTAACCATAGAGAAACTGAACACTGAGGAGGGGAGTAGCAGTATTATAGCAACGTGTCAGATGCTGGACGACCGTGTGGAGCTGAACGAGTTCAACAGTAGAGGACGAGTGAACTGCAGTGATGCTATGGAGATCAGTCTACACCTCACCAGCGTCATCAAAGAAGATGGAGGATTCTACCGCTGCAACTTCAGCACAGATGCCGGTGTCCAGTCCACCACAGTCCTGCTGACAACTTTACCTGCTCAAGGTAGGGCAAGGATGGGACTTGTTTAAAATGTTTCTTTCCTGTCGGCACCTTTTTGTCCACATTGCTTCCTTTTGAGTGAATGAGACCAGTAAAAGGTCTTGTTCACTCCACATTTTTGACCAAACTCTTATTAACTTTTAACTACTACTCTCCATAGGATAGCATCTCATTTTGACCCCCTTGCGAAGACTAAGATGTGGTCACATTAGCAAAATTTCTGTAAATTTGGGGGACAAAAACACTGTCCTGATCTGGCCAGGACTGCATCTTTGCGAAAGTTTATCCTTTGCATGTGGTTTTAAGCCTTGCAAGTTCAAGCGCAAGAGACTCAAAAGAGAATAAAACTTCTATATCATGTGCCTGGAAAGCATCATCTCAGAGCGTGCACAAATACTCAGTGGATTTGTCTTTTGCTTCTAAGAATACAAAATTATATCAAAGTGGCCATCTTGTTGAGTATCCTTGTAAACATAGTTGGTTATCTCTTAAAGCTGCAGTCCACAACTCATTTTAAAAATGATCCAAGATGAATTTTTGATTAAGTACATAACCAGCGAGTGTTCAAAACTCTCTCTAATCTCTAAACAATGTTTTATAATAAAATCGGTACTGGTAGGTTTCCACGGGTAATTCAGGCACGCAGCCGTTTGTCTTTGCATCATTTCATCACTTCTGTTGACATAGAGGAGTCCCAGCTATTAGGATGCTGATGAGATTTTCCAGTGAAAATTCTTATTTTGGTCATACTTCCAAGATGTAGAATCTGTAAGTCCCAAGTACAGTATCCACACCGGTGCGGTGACTGACAACATACATTAGCTTCATCCGTGCTGAGGAGCACTGCCAATGCTCAACCCACGTAAAGATGATAATTCAGCAAATAACTGCAATTGTAGGTTTCAAACAGAGATTCCGACAGAAGCAAAACTTACGGACTGCAGTTTTAAATGAACAAACACCTGAGCAATAAAATGCTTGCAGCTTGTGTAATAGTATGGGATCCTTGCAGCTCTTAAAAGGGTCATACGACGGTTCTAAAAAGAACATTATTTTGTGTATTTGGTTTAATGCAATTTGTTTAAGATTAAAAAAGTCATAATTTTACACGTACAGTACATTATTGTTGCTCCTCTATGCCTCGCCTTTCTGAAACGCATCGATTTTTACAAAGCTCATCGTTCTGAAAAGTGCGGTGCGCTCTGATTGGTTCCTTAAGCGTGTGACGGAAATATCACGTCCCTTACCATATTTAGCTCATCAGCTTCCAAAGCAATATTGACAGGTGATAATGTCGGTACTACCTTACCACTTCAAGCCCGAATCTGATCGAGGAAAATACAACTGTTTTACCTTTCATATACTATGTTATAAAGATTTGACACTCGCTGTGTCCCAGAGAGACGAGACGAAGACAATGTAACCCATTATAAATGAAGCATTTGTTGCATCCACTGGGGACATAACTGCTGATTATAATGACTTACCCTGTCTTTTTACGTGTCGCTCCGCGGGGAGAACATTATGTCAACATTTCTGCATTTGTGATCGTAGAAACCACAAACAAGCGCTACTCTCGATATACTGCTCAAAACTCATATTTAAATAGTCAGTAGCAAATTTTTAAAAAATGAAAACATGCTTACAGGCTGTGTCTGTGAGTCAGATGCGTCAGACTGTACTTGCAAAGATGGAATTGCCCCACTTTTTAGAAGCAGCCTTTGTGCACAGCTGGCCTTGTACTCTCCCAGGTTCTGGACGCAGTCCTCCGAAAAATGTGCAGCACACAAGGAGTGGCTTGAGTTGGAATGGAGATGTAACATCAATAAAACTTTTAACAACCTAATTTTTAAAGGGTAAAATTAACCATTAACTTCCATACAATCATACATTTATGTCATGATGACCACAGGTAAAACCGCACATTAACCATTACCATGGTAAAAAAAAAAAAAAAAAGTAGTAAATGGTAGCTAGAATTTTATCTTGCTTTAAATTAGTTTAAATAAGGGGTTTTCAAACGGTGCGTCTCAACCCATTTGTGGGTCTCAAAGTGGGTTTCTGTGAATGACACACACAAAAAGAGTTTAGTCTCGGGCTGAAAGATACACTAACATTAAATAGAAAAATAGCAATATTGCTTGTGTGTAATTATAGTGCTTTTTTATTGCAAAAGCTGCAATTTAATTATATAAATAAATGCGCTGCATGTTTCATAGTGAAGCACGTGTGTGTGACCTTCGAAGCATACTTCTTTTTACAGCTTGTGCAAACTCAGGCGGTCGACACATGCGCTCTAGAAAGTTTTATCTTTGTCCAGTGTCTGCCAGGGGTGTGCGATATCTCAATATTTTCTAGGATTTTCCGATAACGATAATCAGACGATATTTTGCATCTTTCAAAAATTTTTTATTGTACTAGCTCTGGCAATGCAGTTGGTGACAGCGTTTGTTATATCTTTCCATCTGTCGCTTTTTCTGTCGTTAGGAACTTTCTTGCTTTTTTGATTTTGCTCTGTCTGCTGCAGACTCCTGAAACTTTTCATAATCCTTATGTTTAAATGGCACGCGATTTGGCAAAGGCTGCGCAGCTTTTTTTTTAATGCGCAGCTTGTCAGAGCTGTACGGCTCTGTGATCAGTAGTAAATGCTTCTCCATTTAAAAGCCACATGGCGCTCTTGAGCAGAAACTCAAAATATGCCCTGCAGCAGAAGAAGATAACGCGTCATATCGCTGTAGCTGAATAAACAGAAGATTGAAACGCTTTGACTGATTAAACATGAATAATAAACACAAGACTGCCTTATTCTGTGTAAGAAGCCACATGATCTCTCAGAAGGATGCTCAACTGTTGTTATGAAAT
>CM074301.1:3347500-3352500 GCA_037194245.1 Opsariichthys bidens | reverse complement strand
TCCAACAGTCATTTAAAGATATTTTATGGCCAAGTTGTAAAGTAAATTGATTGTCGCACCGAATGCATTATTGTTTCTGTCCACACGTCTGTCATCCCATCTATACGTGACCATTTGGAAAAACCCTTAAAATCATACAGTAGAGAAGCATTGTCCTGTGGGGGGAGAGAATAGATATTTTGTTCTGCTTTTAGACAAATGCAGTGTCAACGGATAAACGTAATTCAGTTATACGCATGTTGGATGGCTAGAGGGATGCTAATTTAATCAGCGTTCCAGCCAGAGTCTCAGTCTAGCAGAGTCTGAAGGCACTTCTTCTGCAGTGTGAGAGGGTTCAGAGTAACCAAACCTCCCATCCAGTGTGTAGACACATTTCACAAATTAATTTCATATAAAATAAGCTTGTTTGGGGGAGGAAACATTGAGTAGAATAGTTCATCCAAAAATCATTTTTTTTACCCTCCCGTCCTTCCAAACCTGTGTGGCTGAATATTGCGTCCAGCCTGCACTGTTGAACTGAAGCGCGGTCACACTAGAGTTTCACATTACGCTGCGTTACAAAGTTCAAGTTTAGTGAACTCTGACATGCAAATTCACATGATGTGAAGACGTCTGACCAGTAGAAGATTGATGCGCTCTTTGCTGAAAGAACGCAGACTTTAAATCCGCGTCGTTGTAGTGCATTGGAGTAGATCGCATATTTGATGACGAGTTACGTACTGTGGGAAGTTTCCATAGAAATTTGCTCAAAGTCTAGTGTGACTGTGGCTTTACTGATTTATTGAAAAGATCTAATTCAAAACAATGATTTGTTCATGATTGGGGAAAATTTGACTTGAAACGGTTTCGATCCGATTTGTGTCAGAATAGGACTTGACGTCGTGCTGGTAGGTCTAAAACAACACGGAGGGGTTTGCAGTTTTGCACTGCAGTATAATATAGAATACTATTAGACATGTTTGACATATACATATTTTACTATGAGAAAGTAACAACGAATTGCTACAATCAGACTGAAACAGATTTCCAGAAAGGAGTCCTGAATAGGATTTCAAACCACATTTGAATGTAGCTTTAAATGAATTTGTAAATGTCGGATTTCATGCGGGGGGGTTTTTTCCCCCTCTCCGTTCACACTTGCTAAATGTGATCGAATTCATCTGACAGTCTGAACAAGAAGCTTTTCCAGAGTTCATGGAAATGATAAATCATCACATGCTTCAAAATCTGTGTGTGTGTGTGTGTGTGTGTGCTCCACAGAAGAAAAACAAAAACATGCGAGTTTGGAAAGTGAGTAAACAGTGGCAGAATATCCATTTTTGGGTGAACTATCCCTTTAAAAGTATGCTCTTTTTTTCCAGTTTCCCCCAAAACGCCCCACCGCGCGCATCTACGGACACCATAATGAACACCAAAGCAAATGGCAAAAAAAAGTGCAAAACAAGCACTACTTTTAAAAGTGCAGGGTGCCAGAACACAAACAGATATCTTGTTTGACAGAAGCGAAGTACAGTATGTGTCCCATTACAACAACAGACAAAAATGCAAGAAACTTAGAGCTTGAGCGCTAGAGCGCTTTAATATTTACAGTATATCTGAAAAATAACTGCAGAAAGTCCATTTGTCTTAAACTACAAGGAAAATAAAGTGTATGGTACAACTTTTTGGCATTTGTTTTTTTTTCTTCAACGTACAAAAAGAGGCTCCTAGAGTTCTTAGTATACACACTGTTCTACAAATAATTATAATCATTATTAAGTCATACATATACATACATATATATTGAGAGAGAGTTCATACTGTTCATGAGCTTCCTAAAGCTTTGGAATGTCCGAGAGTCGTGGCTTTCGTCCAGCCATGACAGCGCATGTCAACGGAGCGGCGAGGTGCTGCAATTCCTATCGCAGACACTAGAGGCCGCTGTTGCTTGATCCTGGTTCTGCTCCTCCTCCTCCGTCCTCTCGGAAAGGAAGCTTTGAAACGTCTGCGCCCGTGGAATGAGTGTCATAGTCAAGCTCGTACCTTGAAAGAGCCAGAGAGATGATTACGCATGTTATTGACACGGCACTGATTCGAAAAGACTTTCGCGTAAAGGTAATAAGAGCTGTACGGCAAAACACATTCCTGTGGATTGATTAACTTGCGCTTTTGAATGCAGCATTGATCGTCTTTGTGCAGTAATATCACACTGTTCCTCAAACAAGAAGGGGAGAAAAAAATGTTGGCAACTCTCCACGTATCAGTGTTTGGCACGCTCGCAGGAGAGGAAGATGGCTTAACTCGATTTTCTAGAGGTGATTGTGTGATCAATTATGGATGAGGACGAGTAGAATATCCAGGGTGAGACGAGGATACCTGCTCTCCAAGTAGGCGAATCGCACAAAACTTGTTTCTCAACAACAGAAAGCCCATATCTAGAGCAGTGACTCAAACAAACACAGACTCACCGAGCGCACGACAATAAGCAAACCTTACTTCCGCCTCCGAGGAACGTACAGATCACGCATTGAAGACTGTCACAGCCTGACTTTACAGGTGGGTGGGTTAGTTTGGGTGAACTGTTCCTTGAGGTTTTTAGAAATCAGGAATTTCTAGTGCTGAAACCTGCTCCAGTGCTGTCCTAATTCTCACACTGTCTGTCCTAAATAATAATTAGTGCATCGCAAATCAAAGCGAGTTGAGAATAGTATACCAAAGGTGCCATATATATAGAGAGAGAGAGATAGATATATAGATATATACACACACATACATATATATATACACACATTTTTATATATATATATATATATATATATAGAGAGAGAGAGAGAGAGAGAGATCGATATATAGATATAGATATATACACACACATACATATATATATACACACATTTATATATATATATATATATATATATATATATATATATATATATACACACACACACATATATACATATATATATATATATTGCCAGGGTTGGGGAGTGATGAAATACAAGTAACTTAGTTCCGTATTTAAAATACAAAATTTGAGTAACTATTTCATTTCAGGTAGATTTTAAATGGGTGGTAATCAGATTACAGTTACATCAATACAAAGTGTTTTAGATTACCAAAGTGATTACTTTGAATTTTAATGTCATTTAAACAGCGATTGGTGACTCTGACAGTCTGAAAAAGCGGAGTTAAGTTTCATGTTTTCGACTGTTTTCATGATTTGTGAGTCATTCTATAATTGTAAAAGGTCACTGCATCTTTTTCTCACAATTTGGTTTTTTTCCCCTCGCAATTGTGAGTTTGCATTTCACAATTCTGACTTTTTCTCAGAATTGCGAGATTTAAACTCACAATTGTAAGTTTTAAAGTCAGAATTGGGAGATATGAACTTGCAATGCTGACTTATTTTCTTGCAATTGTGAATTCAGTATGTGAGTTTATATCTCATCGTTTTGACTTCTCAATATTGTGAGTTTATGTCTCATTACTTTATAACTCGCATTTGCAACTTTATATCACACAATTCTGAGAAAACTTGCAATTACCTTTTTTGTGTTTGTTCCACACTTATTAGTATTCCAAAGTATTCTATTTAGATTAAGTTACTAAACTTGAGAGATGTAACGAAATACGTTACAAATGACTTTTTAAAGCATGTATTTTGTAATCTTTTTATTGAGTAGTCCATCACATTTGACATCAGGTTGTACTCCAGGAGGACAAAAACACCTCAAGCCCAAACTGAGCAAAACAAATATGCAATTTGGTGCATTGCTGATAGCTTGTAAAGTAAATCAATGAGGTCTTTAGAACTTACAAAAATGCATATAAATATTAGTTGTCGCTCTAACCCATCTCCTAATAGCTTATGATATTTAAATGCTTCATTTTAAGATCAAAGCTCTGTATTTTTTAAACGTCTATTTTAAATTCATTGAGCAAAAAGACCCATGAAAGAGTGGCATAAGTTTCATTTGAGCATACGAAGAAAATTTGTGTGTATAACTTAATATAGGCTACTGTAATATGGTGATATTCAGCAGATACTGTATTAATTAACATAATGATATGCAGGTATCGGAGTGAAACACTTTTTTCATGTATATTCTACTTAATTTCATTCATTTAAATTTTTATTAATTCATTTATTAAATCATTCTACCATTAAAAAGTTAGTAAGGTTTTTTTAAAAACCCGACCCGAATCACACAGAGCCAGGGCAACTAAGGAGAGGTTCCGTGAGAAGCATCTCAAGGTCCTGGAGTGGCCTAGCCAGTCTTCAGACCTGAACCCAATAGAACATCTTTGGAGGGAGCTGAAAGTCCATATTACCCAACGAGAGCCCTGAAACCTGAAGGATCTGGAGAAGGTCTGTATGGAGGATTGGCCCAAAATCCCTGCTCCAGTGTGTGCAAACCTGGTCAAGAACTACAGGAAACGGTTTCTGTACCAAATATTAAGTTCTGCTTTTCTGATGTACTTATGTCATGCAATAAAATGCAAATTACTTAAATCATACAATGTGATTTTCTGGATTTTCACTCACAGTTGAAGAGTACCTATGATAAAAATGACAGACTTCTACATGCTTTGTAAGTGAGAAAACCTGCAAAATCCTCAGTGTATCAAATACATGTTCTCCCCACTGTAATTATTAATAATTATAATTATTTTTAATTTATTATCAAAAACAGAAGCCATAAAGAGTTTTATTTTAGTATCACTGATTTAATATTTTGAATAAGCTTTTATTTATTTATTGTCTGGTTTCAATTTAATTTTAGTAATTGCATGTTTTTGACATTTTTAGTAGCTTTTTTTTTTTTTAGCTGCGTCTGTATAGGTTAAAATCATTTTATTTCAGTTTTAGTTGATATTTAGGTGTTTTTGTAGTTCAAGTTAAACTAAATGAAAATAAGAATTACTGCCTTGGCATCAGCTGCAATCAAATAAATTTACATTTTTGAATATTTTATTTAAGTTCAGTGAATGTTTTATTCATTTCATGTAGCAAACAT
>CM074301.1:3325000-3342500 GCA_037194245.1 Opsariichthys bidens | reverse complement strand
GGAGCAACTTGAGAGTGACTAAATGATTTTAATTTTGTGGTGAACTATGCCTTGAACTAATACGAGTAATAATATATAATGAAAATTATAAAATGATTCTGGATGGAGTCTAGCATGCCACACTGCTGTCACTAGATTTTAATTTAATGTCAAATACCCGATTATGCAAGTAGACTAATTGATTTTATTGACTGGTGTGTTAACTTTAAGCTCTAAACATTGTTTATATGTAACATCACACTATGGCTAATACAGGTATGGCCATTATCAGAGCAGGAATAAGTAGTTAACAAATACAGCAGTAGGACAGCAACAGAAAAATACTTCTATGCAAAAGTATGCCTACTCATGTTTTGCTGAAGGAAAGATGCAGTACACACACACACACACACACACACACACATATATACTGTAGCACAATCTTTGACAGGGAACAGAAGAGACCCAATCAGTAGAAAAGCAAGGTGCAGCTGGTCAGAAGGACACATATGGGACCAATCAGGCTTATCAAACCACTCCAGAGCGTTCCCAAGACGTGAGACTGCGGCGTGTGAGCGTGTTTATTTAATAAGAAAAGGTCTATCCGTTCTAACCTTGTCTGAATTTTCCAGAAAAGCCTCTTTATATCATTGCTGCTAGGTTGGAGCTTGCTGGGAACGTGCTGTCTGGCAGGAAGGCACACAGATTGGGTCTGTTGTGTATTGATTTCAGATTAGCGAGATGGTGAGGAATGTGAAGATGGCCATTTTTGAGTCTGTATATGGACTGGGCTCACTCAGCTCCAACCGAGACAGCCATGTGCTTCGTGTAGGTGTCGTGGAGAAAGTGTGGAACTGAAGGAAACCGTGTATGTGTGTGTGTGTGTGTGTGGTCCAGGCAATCCCTGCATTTTTGGGACCAAATGTTCCCACAATGATAATCTGTCCTCGTGGGGGAAACGGCTTATAAATAATTCTAAATGATTTATTTGTTTTTATATAAAAATGCAGAATGTTTAGAGTTAAGGCATAGAATGTAACGTTTGCAAACCCCAACAGAGGTTTATGGTTGAAAAAGTTTGTGATATTCCTTTAAAAAAATTAAGTTTTAACAAGCAGTATTATTACATTGAAAAGTCCATGCTATTGTATATTTCTGTCATAATGTCTTTTTTTGGTGAGTTGTAGTGAAGACCTTTGAATTTCGATGTGCATATGATTCGTTGGATGAAATGGTGAAATGCTGGAGAAGTCTGGAGATAAAGTTCATGTGTTCATGTCTTCATATAGTGAGATTGCAGATGCACTAGGGTCGAGTAGATGTTGTATGGTGCTACTTTTGATTTATTTATCCAAAATTTGCCAAATTAGGTGATATTTGCACATTGTCCAGTAAATTCCATTTTAGGACTAGCTTCGGTCCGTTTTCCATATCTCGAAGTCATAGGCCCCAATTATGATTCTAAATAGAGCCATCAATTAATGCTAAATGTGTGCAATTGCACAAATCAAAATAAGCTGAAAAAGTCCAAATGAATTCATTATTATGGCATAAGGTAAAGTTACATACAAGAACTGCAAGGCTATTCGTAACAGGAGGTATTTATTAATTGTGCTACATGTCTTGGAGGGGAGCAGGAGGAGGTGATCCATTTTTAACAGAATACATACAGTATGACTCATATTATATGAGTCAGCAAATTCATACCTACTGACTACAAATTTATCTTGTAACCAAATGTACGCCGCCAGTTTGGCCCCTGTTTTCTATCTGTCACCTGAGCTGTGACTGAATGAACATCAGCACAACACTTTCCATGCATTATTTCTCATTCACAAAGTGACAGGAAGTCATGTTCTTTTCCGGCCAGATGTGGATATTACCCGGAGAGAATTTACTGTAAACAATTGGATATGTTGATTTATTAACGACAATATAAAGATGAATGAGGGGAAAACGCATTCTATAAATGTCTTGTAATGCATCTCATTATAATAAATGTCATTAATATATAATACATCATTATTATATATTACACTTATAGGGACCGTTCCATCATTTACTTGCCCTTGTTTCAAATCTGTAAGAGATTTTATTTCAGTGGAACACAAGAGAAATATTTTTGGTAGAGGTAGTTAGAAATTTCATGAAAATTTGATTTACATACTAGTACCGTTCAAAAGTTTGGGGATGGTAATATCTTTTAGTGTTTTTGAAAGAAGCAAGGCTGCAATTATTTGATCAAAAGTACAGTAAAAACAGCAATATTGTGAAATATTATTACGATTTAAAATGTAATTTATTTTCAGCATCATTACTCCAGTCTTCAGTGTCACATGATCCTTCAGAAATCATTCTAATATGCTTATTTGCTGCTCAAGAAAAATGTCATATTATGTGAAAACAGTGTTGCTTAATATTTTTGTGGAAACCATGAACCATTTTTTCAGGATTCTTTGATGAATAGAAAGTTCAAAGAACAGCATTTATATAAAAAAAATTTTTTTCTTTTTTTGGTAACGAATGTCTTCACTCTCACTTTTAATCAATTAACTGCATCCATTATGAATAAAAATATCTTACTGATCCCAAACTTTTGAACATTACTTAATAAATAATAATAATAAATATTATTTAATACTAAAATTTAAATGTTATTTATGAACAACTATACATTAATTAACAATTATACAGTAAAAAATAAACAAGCATTTAAATGTAACCGTATATTTTATTGAAACGCTTTTAAACGTTCAATGTTCAATGAACATCCTGAACATTACATACTGTTTGTTAATGACAAGCTGTCACCTATTCATCTTTGTTCATTGATGTAGCATCCATTCTTCAGGTGTGAATGATTAGATTAATGCCATGAACTGTATATTATCGTACACAGCAGTGCGGTGGGTCGTTCATATGCATACTGATTGATTAAGAAAGCATCTTATGCTGTATATGCCATCTTACGCAGGTGGCAAAGTCCTCTATTCAGCACAATTCGTAAGGAGTGTGCTTCTGCACAGCAGAGATCTTTATAATATTTTCCATTTTCCTCTCACGGAAGGTGCGCACTCTCATTGACTCTTCAACCTAAACAGCGTCCTTCAACACGGCGATGCACTCAATTTATTCATTGAAAAAAAAAAGCAGCATTCTGCTGAATTTGTATTTTTGAAGGAAGCTGATGAGGAGGGGGAACATTCACTATATCAGGCTAACGTCTCAACAATGGGAATGCCACAATGATGAACGAGACAGTGGTTTTAAGACTGGCTGCCTCACAGGCAGATACATCAGCAGATGGAGCTGCCGCAAAACATTTTTTTTTTTTTTTTTAGGGACGCAAATATCATGCCATTATAGCCAATAATCTTTTTGCGTGCTTACACGAACGCGCTCATATGTTCAAATTTCCTGCTTGTGTCTTGTGAAATTGTGTTACAGTAAAAACGCAGGTTATTCGCGTATGACAAAGGACCATTTTGACAGCTTGACAAAGGCCGAGGCACCAAACCTATGTGGCGTCCAGTTATCTCTCACCAGGCAGATTAACTCATTTCTCTCGCAGCAGATGGACACATCATTTCCCTAATGCTACACGTCTCCGGACCACATGGACACATACGCGCTGTTTCAATCCAACACTCAAAAGCATTAGCTAAAAAGGAACCATGGAAAATGAAATGGAAAATCAATGGCGTGGATGCAAAACGTATTTTTGTAAAAATGGATTTAAATGTGCATCAGTGAGGAGTTTACATGAGAATACTTTCTGAATTCTATATGGAGTATTTATAGTTGAATGTCCAAGATGCTCTTTTCCAAACACTGAAAGTTTCCAAAGCAAGATTATTAGAGAATCTTGACTTAAAGGGATAGTTCACCCAAAAAATTCAATTGTGTCATCATTTACTCACCCTGATGTTGTTCCAAAACCTATACGAGTGTCTTTCTTCTGTTGAACACAAAATACGTCATTTCAAAGAACGTTTTTAACCAGACAGAGAGTATTTTTTCCTATGGAAGTCAATGGGTGGCATCAACTGTCTGGTTAAAAACAACTTCTTTTGTGATTTAGTAATGACAATATTTTTGGGTCAGCTATCCCTTTAAATGGGTTTTTTTCCTAACACAATAAAGCTATAAAGAGCTTCTGAAGAATTATAAAATAGTATACGAGTCAAACAAACTACTTCGATGATCATTTTAAGGTGCTTTTTTGGTCTTGAAAGCCCCTGGTCCCATTCGGCTGAACTTCTCTTTGTTGGGTTTGGAACAACATGAGAGTCACCAAATGAAATATAGATGATCTATCCCTTTAAATGTGACGTAAGCATCTTTGACTTTAAATGCAGTATGAGTTTATTTGTTGGCATAATAGGAGAAGCATCCAAATGTTTACCAAATACAGTAATGTTTTGCTGACACAATTGTTTTAATTAGATGAATACATGCTCATCAGCTACTTTATGCAAATCCGCTCCCTACGCGGAACAGCGCTTCACTGGTAATTCGAGATCACTATGGAAACCCTCCATGCTTAATTTATGTTCACTTAAAGTATCGAATTAAATCCACCAATCTGATTTCCAGCTAGACTAATGCGGTACCGCATTCAAACAGTTTTACGAAGCACTTTTTACTCAAGAACTCCAGAAAGGGCAGAGGGATGTAAAAGAGCATGTAGCGCTGTTACACGCACAACAAATGTTTGATTGATTTACTTTACCCAAGCGAAAGGGCCAGAGTCGCTCACCAATTCATAAATGAACCCAATGGAGCTTCAGATGAAATCGTCACCCTCATAAGCGCAGCGCACATTTGAAGACAGTGTTTTCACTGGGCTGTGGAGTGGGAAAGAGCTCCGTCTTACCTTGGTAATTGCAGATGTCTCCCACGCTGTTCTGACGCGTGATGTGGTGCCAGTAAGCGCTTCGCGGGAGAGATATCGACTTTGTTAATGTGCTCTCGTTTGAAAGAGTCTGTGAGGCAGAGCAGAAAATCATTGGGTTACATTGGTTATATTTCCAGTCAAATCACTCGGAAAGGGCTTACACGGAGGATTTCAAAGGCCGAGACTCGCAGTAAACAGCACCCGTCCATTAGGATGTTTTGATCATCACTGATGACAGGTGAAGTGTGATATCATAACAGCCTTTTTTAAAAAAAAAAAAGAGCTTTTATCATGGCACTCTAAGAGAATTTGGTAAATTCAGACAAATAATACTCAAAGTGGGAATCTAGATCAAGATTTCAGAGCAAGCAACATTTTTGGCTGGGGTCCTGAATGCGAGATCTGAGCGGAGGGCCATATGGTCAAGTCTCGTCAGCCTCCACTGAAGGTTTTAGAGATGACAGCACAGATTCCCTGCCAGCGAAGCTTAAATAGTGCAGGAAAGACCACCGCGCACCAGGCGACCTCACTTGCTTCAGGAGGTTAGAGAGAAATAGCCAAAATGTGGACTTATATGCTGACAATAAAAATGGCGAGATTGCATTTCAAGGCATTATGGCTTAGATGCAGAAAGCTTTGAATGTTGAAAACCTCTTGAGGCTGTTATTTCTGTTGTTTTCTTAGCAACTGAGATGCATCTCAAATCCATTTACATGTACGCATTTGACGGACGCTTTCATCCAAAGTGACTTCAGTTGAAGGTATGCTTTTTATCAGTGTGTGCGTTCTTGGGAATCAAACTCTTGACCTTGATGTTGCTAATAATGTCATGCTCTAGCAGTTGAGCTTATAGGAACAGATAAGCGCATCAATTTTGAAGGTATTTGACCAACAGTGCAAAGATGCCAGGTCTGTGCGCTGTACAAGCAAGGACAAGGGAAAGCTTAGAGGAATCCTAAAGGGTAAGTAGCAAGTTGCAATCTTGATTCACAATTACATCGAAATCTGATCAAAGGTAATAATTTTTAGACTTATGTAGCATACATGAATGTCTGAAATAATCACATATACAATACCATTCAAATGTTTGGGATTAGTAAAAGCCTCATCAAGTCTGCATTTGTTTCAGCAACTGTTTAAAACAGTAATATTCTGAAAACAACCACATACCTCGGGGCTTTAGTGACCCGAGAAGTCATTCACTACCCTCCTCTTCATTTATTTGTTAAAAGGTAAGACCTTAACCTTCTGTTCCTCAATCAATTCTTTATAAGCAATATAACAAGAAATTTTTTTTATAAAAGAATGCCTGTTTTCCCATTAATTTTTTTAAATATTTTATAGGGTCACTAATGACCCGAGGTGTGTAACGGTGTGAGAATATATTTCGTGCACAACAATAATTGACTGAATAAGTGCAATTGACCTTTATTCTACAAGGTGGCAATGTCTGATACACAATGATGAAGTGAGGTTTCACTCATAGTTACCGCAGGCAGAGAACAAAAGAATAGGAAGTATCATCAGCAAAACATGAAAGGACTCAGCAATTTACTGCAGAGCAACTGAACGCAGTCAAATACGTAGTCACTTCATGGTGGATCTGTGAAGAAGCTGTCAGTGATCAAAATATTGATTTTGAAGATGTTGAAAATGAGTTTGGAGAATGTTTGAGATTGCGAATATGAGGCAGATGCTGAAATCTTCGGACGAGGACAGTGACGAGAGTATAAAACGGAACCCTTCCAAGCCCTCGTTTCTCTAATATCAGGAAAGTTTTATATGATTGTGTTAAATATACATCTGGGTCGCTAAAGACCCGAATATGTAATAATGATTGGCGAAACATTCATGAATTTAATTTCATATATTTGTGTGGAAACCGTGATACATCACTTCTTTTGTAACATTAAAAATGTCACTTTTTATTAAATGAATATGTTGCTGCTAAATAAAAGTCTTCGTTCCTTAAAAAAAAAAAAAAATTACTGACCCCAAATTTTGAATGGTAACATTAAGTATTTAAAATTGAATTGATTGAATCCAAAGTAACTGTCAAAAGTTAAAAGATGTACGCATGGAGGTTATAACATTGTTATTGTTGTTGTTATTATTAGTATTGTTATTGCTATTATAGCAATTTTCTCAATGATAAATGAATCTAGAACCCTAGGAACACCCCTTTCATTTTGAATACTACGAATACGACTCATTTGTGAAATATGCTCGTACTAATTTTACAGAATAACACGCAGCGAATTGTTATAAAATACTAACCAAGCCTTTCGCTCCAGTGTGCCCTATAGAATTTTGAGTTTTACTGTACCTGTGAGCTCTTCTCCACCTCCATCATCATACGTTCATGTTGCTCGGCGATGGACAGTGTGGCAGAGTGAACTCTCTGATAGATCATCTCTCCTTCTCTGGTCTGGAATGTGAACAAACCTTCCCCTGTATCACACATCCTGGAGGAGCACAATACACATGCACAAACATCCGCTGAGCAATTATTGCTTCTATTCGTTTTCAGTACACTCACACTCTTTTCGTAATAGGCTGAACAGTAAAGGAGTACACTTAAGGGCAGCCTGCAAGGAAAAGCTTATGTTAAATGTTGAGCACCTTCATGAATCAGCGAATCAATATCCAGAGCAGCAGAATCAGGACTATTGGATTTAGGATGAAAACATCTTGTCAAACAAAAGCACACCCAACTAGAATCGAATGGCGTTCACGCACCTCCCGGACTCAAACGTGAACCAGGTCGAGTCTCTGCCGTATCTCCTCAAGGAGTTGAGCGGCCACATGACCAGCTTGACTCTGGCATTATGGACGTCCCAAAGGTAGATGTTCTCATGAGTGATCTGCATTGTGCACTCTCCGTAGATGTCCAGGTTTGGGGTAGGCATCAAGTAAACATTAAATCTCTCTGGAATTAAAAAAAAACTATTAAAAGTCATAAGTACTGCAAATTAAGCTTTTGTTGAGATTAAATTAAAATTAAAATGGAACACTTAATGTTTTTATCTTGATCCTTATCAAATTTGATGAAATAAAAATATATTAGAATATATACTTCATTTGATCTTAGAAAAAGGATTTATTTATGTTGAAATTGTTTTGCATGAACAAATAAATAAATACATGATTAAAAATCATTCAAATAGAATACTTAATTTGATCTTATAAAAAGGATTTTGCAATAACCACATGCAAATAATGTGACAATATAATATACTATTATACATTACATTATATTTATATAATATTATACATTTTATATTATATAATATATAATGTGTAATATAATATGTTTATCGAAATTGTGTTCACAACTCATTTTACTAGTTTTAAGAAGAATAGGACCTAATTTTTTTTTCCATTGGGAAATGATTGGCTCACTAAAAGCAGGCATTATATGCCGGAATGGAGCCATGAAGTTGAAGGGGTCGGGGTTGTCAACATTGTCACAGTCATTTTGGATATATTTTAATTTTTGCAATATATTTTGTTCAAAATATCTTTTGATACAAGCACAGATGAAGCTCACCCAATAAAGCTAGGAATTTATATGAAGTATGTTGACAAAACGGAGTAGTAACTTTAATAGCCACATAAATCACTCCTAAGTTCAGCAGCCATATCAGCTTACATTGATAGAAACTGCCCGTGTTTTGTGTGAAAGAAAATGAAGATATGAAACCGATATGAAAAGGTTGCCAACTGCTGTTTGATTGACATTTCTTTGAATAATAATTAAATTTGCTTAAAAAAGGGCATCCACTGTGGCGGTACAGTCCATTCAGCTGTCGTATTTACAGACATCTCAAACAGCTTGGGAAAATGCAGCTTTTATTTGCACAGCTGAAAGATTCTGCTCCGCTTAAAGATGACAGAGAATTAAAGGATATGGCTGGAAAGCTCGAGAACATCTTAACAGAGCTATCTTGTATGATTATTATTTTCCCTTCTTGCAGATGCAGCTCTTGCGATGTACAAAGGTCAACAGATTGTTGCCATAGAGCTGCAATTGAGCCAACCGCGGCTGGAGAAACCACACCATCTCAATTAGCTCCAAAAAGACAAGGGTGCACTTCATAATCCAAATTAATAGTGCCTAATTATACCTAATGCTTCAAAATAAGCTATGTGTCTCTCCAGAGGAAGAGGCAATGTAATGTGGGGGCTATTTTAGGGATTGTGAAAATTAACTCTGATTTAATTATCGCAGCCCGCTGTTAGAGGGGTCTAATTGAAGCGCAAAATTGCAAACTCTCCACTCGTTATTCCTCAGCTGTCGAATAATGCAGAAACGATCATTTTGCTGACCTCCAGCTGATATAATCATATACACATTGCGCTCTCGTTATGAAAACAAATCAATATTTGCCTGTCATTTGATTGAAAATATTTTGATGATCACGGCAGGGTGTCTGACACAGCTGAATGCTTGAATGCTTGAGCAGCACTTGGAGATGAACTGATATTGATTTTCTGAATTATGTTTAAAAAACACCCACATACACAGACACAACTTAGACCATCTCAGACTGAAACAGTGTGATCACACATACATATACATATATATATATATACACATATATATACATACATGTACATATATATACATACATACATACATACATACAAACATACATATATAAGTTATGGAAACAATAACACGTTATGATTAATGATTAACACACACACCCCAGACCTACATAGGTTACACATTTCAAACATTTGATAGAGAACAAACATGATGCAGAGCAACAACGCACTGCATGCGTTCTTTTGCAGAACATAAAAAGAACATATTTTGAAGACTGGTAACCAGTGGTTTGCCATTGACTTCCATTGTATGAAAATAATAATAATAATAATAATAATAATACAGAATTTCACAATTAGTATAAGTACATTAAATAATAAATTAAAGTAAAAAATAGAGTAAACGATGACAGAAGTTTATTTTTTTGCAGGGAATATACCTTTAATACCCATTTGAAACCCATTAATCTCTTGCCGTTATTTATGCATCTATAAACGCAGTGTAAAGGCATTCATACCAACTCTGAACTGCAATGAATAGTCTGTTAAGGTATCTAAATACCAATTCAGATGCAGCTTCTGAAAAAAAGGTCATTGTAGCCTACTTTTTGTAATAAATTTTATGTTAAATCAAATAAAACATTTCTTTCTAAAGCTACTTTTTGTAAATGTCTATTTGATGCTTTTCTCATTTAACACAATAATGACTTTAAATTTTCTGTCATTCATTCATTCATTCATTCACACACATTATATATATATATATTTATTTTCTTACACATTCATATACAATATATATAAAATAAAAAATATCAAATAAATATATATATATATATATAAATAATATTTTATATAAATAATAATATTATATATATAAAAATCAAAATATAATATATATAATTTGATTGATTAATTGGCACATTGTGTAATTAATCAGATTGTAATTGAATGTAATTGTTTGGTTTGGATATATATATTAGTTTTGTCAGTATTAGTTTTAATCTAGTCTAGTGTTTCGTAGTACAGCTGTTGAAAAAAGGAAAGAAAGGAAAAAAGGAGTGTGTGTGTATATATATTATATGTGTGTGTGTGTGAAAAAATGTATTTTATATATATATATATATATGTATATATATATATATATATATATATATATATATATATATATATATATATATATATATATATATATATATATATATATATATATATATATATATATATATATATATAGAAATTATAAAAATATAAATATAGAAATTATATATCAATAGACATCAAATAAAAAATATATAATTAAAAATATATTGGGAATATATTACTGGGAATGTTGGGAATATATATATATATTATATATTATATATATTTATATATTATATTTTGATTTTTTTAAAATGATTTATTTATACCTTTTTTTTCAATATGTAATGAAAACAGAATTTAAAAACCATGTAAGCGAAAAGCGGTTAAGGTTATTGGTAATTTAACATTCCTTAAAACACTGTTCATTTGTGTACAGTGAGCAGCTCTGGCACTGTGTTGGGTGTTAGTTGATGCCTTGATGTCAAATCTAGGTCCTAAAGCAAAATCTTTTTAAAAAGAACACATTGCCATTAATTCCAGAAGGAAACAAAATGAAATCACTAAAGATTCTCTCAAGCATTTTTTTTTTTTTTTTTTTGCAGAGGTGCCATGCGTATTCATCCTGCTTTTCTTCTGCATCATAATCTCATCCATCTCTATGACAAGCTTCATTATGGGCTGATGCTCTGATGCACGGCAGTGCCCATTAGTGCTTAGTAAAGAACCTTGGCCCGAGCAAATCATTTATAAACATGAGAACAGACCTGGAGGGACCATGTTTAACAAACACATTTGGTCCTTGTAATAGAATCATTTAGGAAGTACAAGAGGAAAAATCACCCAAAAAGCCAGGCTCTAATTGGATACTGACCGTTCTGTTCCCTCTGCACCCCTGCTGCTAACAAGTCCGGTTCTCCCAGGCTGATGTCATTAAGTCTGCTGCCCAGACACTCCAAACACAATAACTTCCACCACTCTTCAGCCTCCAGCTCTGTGGACACACACATCCATACCATCATGTTTATATGCAAACATACCAGAGCAGCTACTGAAGAGAACAGAGAACAAGTAGGGAAAAAAAAAAAACAACCACACATTTACAGGTTTAGCACTAATGCACAAAAACAAGCAATTTGCAATGGCTACATTGGCGATAAACGTTATTTTTCTACTCATTGACCAGCTCAGCTTTTCTATGAATAATGTAGGTTTAATGTTACAAGAGATTTGTGTTTTAAAACTGAACTAGCCAGTGGTCATCTTCAGACACAAAGGGGTATAGTGATGGACAGACAGACATATAGAAGTGACAGATAGACAGACAAGTTTATAGGTATGGACAGTGTCTAAAAATACTCGGCAAGAGCAAAATGTGAGTAAAAACTGGCTGTCAAGTAAGAAAACAGAATTATTGACCATTTTTAGAAAGTGCAATGATGGAAGTCACGTAAGTTTGCAACAACAGGAGGACAATTGCAGATAATTTAATTAATCAATGAATGAATTAATTAGATTGATTGATTGATTTTATTTTAGGTGTACTTTACCATTTATTAAACTTACACTCATATGTAAATATATAAATGATATATTTTATATACAGGTATATTATGTACTATTGGTCAAAAGGAATAATTAAGATTTTGTTGAAAGAAGTCATTTATAAAAAAATATATATATATATTATATATATTATACATACAGTAAAAACAGAAATATTGTGAAATATTATTACAAATCGAAATATATTTTAAATGTAATTTATAATTTCATCAATGTAATGCATCAATTTAATTTTTGAATCTTCTTCTTAGAACTTTTGAATGGTGTTGTGAACAAAATATTAAGCCATACAATATTAAGTGCTCAACACTGATAATAAGAAAATGTTCTTGAGCGCCAAATCAGCATATTAGATGAAGACTGGAGTGATGATGCTGACAATTTAGCTTTGAAATCAGGAAGAAATTACATTAAATATATTTAAACAGAACAGTTATTTTAAATTGTAATATTTCACAATTGATTAAAAAAATGGCAGTATTGCTGAGCCTAAGAGACTTCAAATAAATATTAAAAATCGTAATCTCAAACATTTTACTGCTAGTGTATAAAGTGCATTTTTATATTTATACAACTATAAATGTGTCAGAGTTTAATGGACAGTAACAGTATTTATGTGGGGCACGTTTACTCAGTTTACACATTATTGGCAGTTGTTGCAATAGTTATTTTGGCCCCTGTGTGCACACAAAAGAAAACACAAATAGCATTCTGTAGGAGCATGTATTTATGTGACTTCTTTTTTTTTTATATTTATTTATTAGTTTGTTTTTGTTTTTTTTCTTGGCAGTCAGTTTATGAAATTCTTGAAAAGCTCCTGGATAATCTATAGCAGACTCCGAACAGTATCGTTCTAATGAGTAAATCTCGCAAATGAACATCCATTCTGAAGCACCTGATGCAGTTTAGCACAAAGGGAGAACAAATTATGACCACGGCGACTCCGTCCACACCGCTTCTCTTTGTGACATGGGTTTGAAAGCTCAACATTATGAGATTAGAGCTGTCTAATTACATGCTAAGTAGTTCTTAGCAGATTCGTGACCTATCAAGTTTGTGTATTCAGTGGAGCTTGTTTGAACAACAATGGCTGTCTGCTTGATGTTTCCCTAAGTATATTTCAGCCGTAGTAATTGAAGCTTTCAATGAATACTGTATGTCTGTTCACATTTTAATCGTGCTTTCTTGAGTAATGTGAGCAGGGACCATTCAAAATATTCAGTCAGAAAAAAAAATGACTAGAATTTGCTATAGTGCCAAATGTGTTATAGAATAGCACAATAAAGTCTTATCAAATAAGTGACAGTGTATAAGTTGCGAGCACAGATCCAAAAGCTGGAAATAAAACTTGGATTCTCTTCATCTAACTTTATCCAATCACAAAGACAAATCATTGTCCACATTTGACCCTTTTTTATACAAGCTTTTGTTGGATTTTTTTTGCATGGCCTCTCTCCTGAGACGGTGACCTTTAAGTGTGTCTAAATTCACACACACTTTTGGGCCCACTGAGTGGAAAATTGGATAAACAAATACTTCATCAGCATGGCAAACTCTCAAGTGCTCAGGCAGCTATGTGCACAAACACAAAGATGCCCGGTGGAATCACAGCACTTTACAGCACAACATCTTCACATGGTTAACGGTTCACTCGGAGCACAGGAAATGAGAAGAACTACATGAGGGAGAGAAAATGGGTCAGGACGGATGAGAATAGATTAGGGTGGCAACATCAAATTGATAATGAGCATAATCATCGATGAATTTCATTATTGATTATAGGGTCTGTCTGGAGAAGGTGACGCCACATGGGACGGGAAAATATTATTACATTTTTATTTGGTAAAGAAACAAGCAAGCTAAAGCTTAATAGAGCCTATTTATTGTTGAACATCAAATTTAAGTTTTAAACTTAAACATTTACATTTATGCACGTGACCAAACATCTTATGTTGCATTCAGGGTATAGATTTCTTTTTCCTTGCGTTCCCTGGAAACTACATTCAAAACCTTGGCATTACTAATGCCATGCTCTCTTTGCTGCAAGTTTGGGGTTAGTAAGATTTGTTAATGTTTTTGAAAATATTGTAAAAACGGTTTTCTATTTTGTTTTTTTAAATGTAATTTATACCTGTGATGACGAAGCTGAATTTTCAGCATCATTATTCCAGTCTTCAGTATCACATGATTTATCAAAAATCATTCTAATATGCTGATTTGGTGCTCAAGAAACACATTATTATTAATATTATTATTATTATCATCATCAATGAAAACAGTTGTCTGCTTAATATTTTTATGGAAACTGTGAAATATTACAAATCTTTTGTAACAATTTTAAAGACTTTGTCACTTTTGAAAATTGAATGCATACTTGATGAATAATAATTCAAAAAATCGTACTGACCCCAAACTTTTCAATGGTATATTATTATTAGGGGTGTGACGAGATCTCACGAGATTAAAATGTGACGAGATTTCTTGGTGAGGTGAAAATCTGTCTCACAATGTTGCCTTGGCGGACTTTACATTACGTATCCACTGTCGTTTTGCTTTAATAGAAATAAAAACCATTTAATTCAGTTGGAAAATGGCCACTCCCTATTCAGAGTATGTGCGAAAGTGAAAGTAAAACGCAAACGCGCCTTCAAATGCAATTAATACTCTTCATTTTGAAAGTGGCTCCCTGATCCACACCAATATGAAAGCTATCTTAGGCTAGGCTGTAGTTATAACCATCTCTTAGCTCTGTATCATTCTTGAAGAAAAAATTGGTTTCTATTTACACTTCGAATATTGAGAGACCATTTATGGTTGTACTTATTGTTTGCGCTTAATAAGACTAAGAGAAAACACTTTATTCATAGTTAACATTAGTTATCATTGATTCAAATTAGTTACAAGTCACAGCCCTCATAGTCAGACATGATCATTCTAAGACAGAGAGCAGTGGCGGTTCTACACGGAGGCCTAGGGAGGCCCGTGCCTCTGTAGAAATTTCCATGGCCACCCCTGTGGCCCCCCCTGTGCTGACCAAAAAATAAAAATAAAAAATGAATTATGACTTTATTATGATTTTACATGCGAGCGCCAAAAGCGGAACTAACGTGACGGAACGTTCGACACGGGTAAATTAGAGCGGGCGCCGGCCGCGTAAGTGACTCGTATCTCGTAAGTAACTGGTTGTTCCTGCACAATGTTGTGATGTTAACCACGTAACTTCATCTGTCTTGGCTGTTGCATTGCGATAACATACATTTGAGTAAAGTAATCAACAGGTTATTATTGCCCGTGTTAAGTGGGGAGGGATGGTTAGGCAACGAAATGTAATGCACGTTTTTTTTCTTCCGATAGTTATCTTGAAACGAGGAAGGGACATAGCGTCCTTTTTTGTTAACAAAATCAATATTGTCAATATGGATCTAATGTTTCTTTTTTTAAAGTAAATTCTAGGCCTACATTTTTGAAATACATGCAGATATGCTCTACCAATCAAAAGTTTGGAAACGGTACTATTTTGGTTGTTTTTGAAAGAAGTCTCTTCTGCTCACCAAGGCTGCATTTATGTTATTATAAATACAAAAAAGCTCTAAAATTGTGAGATATTATTCAAATGTAAAATAACTGTTTTTTATGTGAATATATAGTAAAGTGTAATTGTGATCAAAGCTGAATTTATCATCATTACTCCAGTCTTCAGTGTCACATCATCCTTCACAAATCATTGATAATAATCATCAATATTAATAAACCTACCGTTTTTGCACCTGCACTCACTCTTGTACAAATGTTGTACAATGTTGTAATAAATGTTTATATGATTGTAAAGTAAAGAAGTTAATAATCTTTAAATATAATTTGTTACCATTTTTAATGTGCCCCTCTGGTTAAACACTGGCCCCCCCTTGGCCCCCCTAGTAAAAATTGTCTAGAACCGCCACTGACAGAGAGAGAAAGCGAGAGAGAAGAAAAGGGTCAGATCAGCACAGGCGTAACCTGACAGACTCAGAGGGAGGTGAGGAAGTGGAAGTGAAGGATCAAGGGAGGTCCAGTTCCTACATGTGGCGGACATGTGAGGGACACAAGCTCCATATGGCCCGAGTTAGTGGGAAAGGGGAAGTTCGAGAGGGGGCGGCTTGTGGACATGTACCTGTGCCAAAATTAAAACAGCCACAAGGAGAGTTAACCACACACACACACACACACACACACACACACACACACACACACACACATACGCCTGAGGTTCACACTGACGCAAAGGTGATTTACTCCTACAAGGACAACAAGGTGATCTAATGCAGCAGGACACATCACCAACAAACCAGCACAGAAAAGTCTTTGAACAGATGCAACACTGAAGGACTGAAGACTTCATCTAAACGGCCTCAAGGCACGTATACTTTTTAAACCCTTGGTGTACGCCCATATCTCGCGCAGCTCTTCATTCATGCCCTATGCCCGCTCTACCCGTTTCCCATTAATATCCTGCCTCTGAAGGGAGTGGAAGAGAGTCGAGGCAGAGCTGGGGGTGGGGAGGTTATTGTGGTAAATGGATTCAGGAGTACATTCCTCGCTTCCCCCTGGCAGTGCGGAAGACCCCAGAGGTGCTAATGATATCCCAGCGGGTCCACCGTGCTTCTCCCCCTGCGCACATCCACTCCACTGCCTCTCCTTCCCGTCTCCTCCAGCTCTTCCCAATTTCTTTTTCGCTCTCCTCTCCTTTCCTACCTGGGAATTTAGCTCGACAAGAAATTTGAAGGCAAAGGACAAATTCAGTGTTAGATTATGATGCTTTCCACTTCTTCTGGACTAATGATGTCTATTGTGGGTGGAATTAACTCAGAATTAATTGGACCAGCTGTTATTATGTTTATCAGAATATACTGTTCACTAAAGAAATTATAAAAGTCAGCTACAATCAGAAAATGAATAAATAAATAAATATTTAGGCCTAAATTCAAGATTTATGTGTTTGAATTACAAAATTTGTTTTGGATTGCACAGTTCAAACTAATTAAACTATGCTAAAATAAAATGTGTTTTATATACACAAAAAAACAGGTTTATACATATATATATATATATATATATATATATATATAATTAGTTTGAACTGTGCAAGCCAAAACAAATTCAAATACATAAATCTTGAATTTAGGCCTAAATATTTATATATATATATATATATATATATATATATATATAAACCTGTTTTTTGTGAATATAAAACACATTTTATACATTTTATAAGCCAATTTGTTTCAGTCTCATATTTTAAAGGATTAGTACACTTAAGAATTTAAATTATTTAAGGCTATTGTCTAGCGAAATAATTGGTCATTTTCTTAAAAAAATAAATAAAAATTATATACTTTTTAATCACGAATGCTCGTCTTGCACTAACTCTGCGATGTGCCACATAGT